>CM041781.1:189416891-189591200 GCA_023374045.1 Limonium bicolor
CTGACATCCAGGGAATCAACCCTCAGTTGTGTTCTCATCGGATTTACATGGAGGATAACTTCAGGCCATTAGCGCAGCCTCAGAGATGCCTTAACCTCGTTATGAAAGAGGTAGTAAAGTAAATGGTAATTAAATTACTCAATGCTGGAATTATTTATCCAATTTCAGATAGTACGTGGGTGAGTCCAGTTTAGGTAGTGCCAAAGAAGGGAGGAATTACTCTAGTTCCTAATGAAAAAGGTGAGCTGATCCCACCATCCACCGCTACAGGGTGGAGAGTTTGTATTGATTATTGGAAATTAAATAATGCCACCCGTAAGGATCATTCCCCTTCCCTTCATTGACCAAATGCTTGAAAGATTAGTTGGATAGGAATATTATTGTTTTCTAGACAGTTTTGCTGGTTATTTTAAAATTTTTATTGCTCCCGAGGACCAGGAGAAGACCACCTTTACTTGTCCATATGGAACTTATGCTTATAAGAGAATGTTGTTTGGTTTATGTAATGCTCCTGCTACTTTTTAGAGATGTATTATGACAATATTTTCTAATTATATTGTGAAGTGTATTGAGGTTTTCATGGATGACTTTCCTATTTTTGGTTTAACTCTTGAGTCGTGTTTAGAGAACCTTGATCGTATTATAGCCAGGTGTGAGGAAACCAATTTGGTATTGAACTGGGAGAAGTGCCACTTTATGGTACGGGGAGGAATTGTGCTTGGACATAAAGTTTCATCAAAAGGTATTGTGGTGGATCGTGCTAACATTGAGGTAATCGAGAAACTTCTACCTCTTGTTTCTATTAAGGACATTCGTAGTTTTCTTGGACATGCAAGTTTTTATAGGAGATTTATTAAGGGTTTTTTTCAAGATTACCAAGCCTCTCCGTGACTTGCTTGCTAAAGATTTTAAATTTCATTTTTTCTGATGAATGTTTAGCAGCTTTTAATTTGTTAAAGGATAAGCTTATTTTTGCACCCATTGTTGTGTCTTCTGACTGATCTTTGGCATTTGAAATAATGTGTGATGCTAGTGAGTTGTGGCGGCTACATTGTGCCAAGAATTGGATAAGATTCTAAGAGTAATTTATTATGCTAGTCGTACATTAAATGATGCTTTGAAGAATTATGCCACCACAAAAAAGGATTACTGGCAGTTGTTTTTGCTTTGGAAAAGTTTCATCCGTATTTACTAGGTAGTACAGTTATAGTTTATACGGACCATTTGGTTCTTAAGTACTTGTTTGCTAAAGTAGATGCAAAGCCCAGGTTAAACGGGTGGATACTTCTCTTGCAAGAATTCAATATTGAGATCAAGGATAAAGAAAGGGACACCGAATGTCATAGTTGATCATTTGTCCAGGATGGAGGTGCCAGATGATGGTGGTCGAATCAACGATTCTTTCCATGATGAGGCAGCATTTGCATTCGAGGCAGATGGGGATCCTTGATTTGTTGATACTGCAAATTATCTAGCCAGCAAGACCATCCCCGCTGATACGACATAACAACAAAGGAAGCATTTCTTTTTTGTTGTTAAGCATTATTTTTGGGATGATCCTTACCTCTTTAAAATTTGTGCAAATGGTATCATTCGAAGGTGCATCCCATAATCTGAAGTAAGAAATATTCTTCTTCATTTCCATTATAGAGAGGTCGGTGGACATCATGGTGCCACTCATACAACTGCAAAGGAACTTGAATTAGGTTTTTACTGGAACACCCTTCACAGAGATTGTCCCGCATTTGTTTCTACTTGTGATCGATGTCGAAGTCAAAGTAACCTCTCTCGCCATAATGAACTACCCTTGAATAAAATGCTAGAAGTTGAATTGTTCAACGTTTAGGGTATTGATTTCATGGGACCATTCCTGAACTCTTTTGGCAATTTATACATCTTAGTAGTTGTTCTTTTAAAGAAGTATGGAGTCAGACACAAGGTGGCTCTACCTTACCACCCCTAGACGAATTGTCAAGCCGAGGTGATGAACCAAGAGCTAAAATGGATCTTGTAGAAGATGGTGAATTCTTCTCGTAAGGATTGTTCACTCAAATTGGATGAAACGCTCTGGCTTACCACACCGCTTTCAAGATGCCTATTGGCATGTCTTCGTACAAGCTGGTTTTCGGGAAGGCATGCCACTTGCCTATGGAATTAGAGTACACATCATCTTGGCTTTGAAGGCGCTGAATTTTGATCTGCAGAAAGCCGGTGAGAAGCGCAAGTTTCAGTTGACAAAGTTATAAGAGCTCAGGGACGAATCGTATGAGAATGTCATCCTTTACAAGGCGAGGACCAAGTGTTGGCATGCCAAGATGATTACCAAGTGGGACTTCAAGGCGGGGGATCAGGTGCTTCTTTTCAATTCCAGACTTAAGCTTTTTCCAGGTAAGTTGAAATCTTACTGGTCTGGACCCTTTAGAATTATAAGCGTTTCTTTGTCCGGGGCCGTGGAGTTAGATAATGGAAAAGGAGGTTCATTTAAAGTCAATGACTCTCAGATTGAGCTGTTTTTGGGTACTATGTTAGACATGGAGGAGATTTTGGAGCTAAATCTTAAGGATCCTATTGCAATGTAGTTACTTTAATAAGTCTAGCCAAAGACTATAAAGAAGAGCGGCTGACTTGGAGGCAACCCAGTGGTAAGTTTTAGTTTTTATTTTGCGTTATTTTATGTTTTAGTTTTACTAATTTTTGTTGCTGAGTAAGATACAGGATTCTAAATTTTTTACCTTTTCCGGACATGTGTCCGGGTCTGGACGTTGAACAGGGTACGAGCAGACGATACTGTAACAGAGGACGTGGTCCGGATTTGAGTCCAGACTTTTAAGTCTGAATGGAGTGGGAGAATATTTCCGTGAGTGCAGTAGCACTGTTCGGACTTGAGTTCGAACATGCTAGCCCGAACAGGAAGTGAACCACACCAGATGACACGTCCACCAGTACATCCGGACACACTTCCGGACAAACTTTAAAATTTAGTACATGTTTTTGTTTTCTTTTCAGGTCTCTTTTGATTTATAGTCTTTTTATTTATTTCATTCTTTTCATTTTCATAGTTAGCTTACTTTAATTCATTCAAAGGTGATGCTACTGCCCATGCTTTTAACATTTTTTTTGCGGTCTCTCTGAGGTGTTTGTAGGTTAAATATTCAAGGACTCTCCAGGGCTGGACACTTGCTTCAAAGAAAATGTGAGGAAGATTTCTACCCCAGTTAAGGACTTAAGTGTGAGGAAGGGCACCTTCCTCAATCTGAAGATATCTGGGGAGTTTTCATTCTCTTTAACTTTTCGTATGTGTTAGCTCATGCTTTGAATGATTATAATCAGTCCACAGAACCTTGAATTGCTCTTTATTGAGTCTGACATATTTAGAAAGTTCTTTTCTTGGTTTAATTTGTGAACAATGAGGACATTGCTCCTCTAAAGTGTGAGGAAGTGTAGATCTTTCCAAATATTTCCAGTTGCACTTAATGCCACATCTATTTTTGATTGCTTTCTTGCTTTGAAAGAATTAAGTTTCTTTAAGTTCCAATAAATATTGAATCTCTAGGTGAAATTTTTTGTTGAGGTTTTTGAAATCGAGTCTGATGACCACCTCAAGAATCTTTCTGCTTTACGTTGTTTGTATGTATAAGTTTATTCAAATTAATTATGTTTTCACTTAAATTTGGTGGATTAGATGATTTTGGAAACATGATTAGTTTAGCTTGGGATTTTGGAAATGATCTTAATGTTTGGTTTGAAAAGGATATGGCAAGGTACTCCGCTTATCTGAATTAAATTTTCTGTACCAAAGTAGGTCTCTTCATTCGGTTATTACGTCCTCGGGGTACTTTAACACCTAATACTGAAGGTCTCGGGATCTAGGATAGTTGGCCCAACACCGCTACGTGGATGAAGAGAAAAGTGTGGGCGGATGAAATGAATGTGCACAAATGAAATAATATAAACGTGAAAGAAGAAAAGAAAAGAAGTCCTTAAAAGCTAAATGTTTATTTTGTTTTGTCTACTTTGATCATGAGTATGTAGTGTTGATAGGTATTGCAGAATATGACATTACTTCACACCCCTTGTCATCCAAAGGTTAGAGGAAAGAAATGGTGGAACATCCCAGGCTATTCTATGTTCAGTTTTGTAATCTAACTTCTTCATGCTTTTAACATTACTCTTGTTCACTGGTTGTGAAAACCTATAGCCAAGAGCAGAATTATTCTTCTGATTGTCATTTTGCTCGTTTTCCGTCTGCATTTTTTCGATCCTGAGTTTTGATACTATGACCTTAGAGATAGTCATATTCTTTAGTTTCTTGAGGACAAGCAAAAGCTAAGTTCGAGGAAGTTTGATAAGCGTGAAATATATATACTTTTAAGGGATATTTGAGTTCATATTCGTAATGATTTAGGCTATATTTTACACATATCTTATGTTTTTTTCCTGTGATTTATGTTTATTGAAAAGTGATGCATATTAATGTGTTAAAATCAAGAAAAACACTAGAAATGCAAAGTTTAGCTCTTAGGGAGTGCAACACCACAAACGGGGAGCAAATCGGAGCAAGAACGGAGAATTCAGGTCATGTTTGAGTGGTGTCTTGACTTACGTCCGGATGTGCACAGCTGGATGAAAGCCGGGAGTGCAAGAAGAGTTGTCCGGACTTGTGTCCAGACTTGCATGTCCGGACATAAGCCGAGAGTTGGGCGCAGATCATGATTCCGTCTAGATGAGTGTCCAGACAAAAGTGTTCCAGACTGATGATAGAAAGACGACGCCCAGACATACGTCCAGATGAACAAGCCCAGACGCCTTACCAAGAAGTCTTGTGCAGACACTGTCAGTCGGTCAAGAACACATCCGGCCCTGCATGGCCAGATGCGGCAGAATTGACAGGGGACAGAGCCCCACGTTTTGGAAAAGAGAGAACAAAGATATACAAAATTTGTCGATCAATACAGAGAAGAAGAAGGGAATACCCTAGCCGCAATGTTCCATCGATCTAATTCTCTCAACATTCATCACCGCCACAATTCTCCATTGACAACCCAACATAATCTTTCGTAGCTCCAGTCGCCGATATTCATCTCCATCACCCCACACGTCCATCACCACCATCATCACCACTACACCACCATCATCATGATCCTTCGCCTTCGCCTAACACACCACACAAACCACACCAATACCACCCCCGATTGCACATCAGAGGAAAGGTGTGGAGTATAGCAGTTCATCAGCACACCAGATTGGGGACCGGGACAGGGACAGCAGCAAGGATCACATGGGACAAAGACAACGGGATCCGGAGTGAAGTTTCTGACTGGAGATTCTCTCTTCCATAATTTTTAATTTGTTCTATGTTGTCCTTGATTGTTGTTTACGTTTTTGAAACCATGGGGGAGTAGCTTTCTTAGCTTCCAGGGTGTTGGGAAAATACTATAACGGTATAAACCTAAGTAAACAAAAGGGCAAGTTCTTTCTAAATCACTATAGTACTACAAGTGTCGTATCCACAAGGAAATTTGTTTCTTAATTCCTAGCTTTGGTATTCTAGTAAATGAAACAAAGAGCGACAAGTGAGGGGTTTACCAGGAAGTAAGCTTAGTTGTTTTGTTTTCATAATAAAAGCAATAAAAAGCAATCTAAATTGGTTTTGATGGAATGGGTGGAAAAGTACCCTAGGATAGTGGGGAATCACCTAAAATTACTCTAATCAACTCATAACATAACTCATTCTAACATTATCTATTATAGCTAATATCAAGATTTCTCAAATCATGGACCAATCAATTCTTGTCTAATTAATCAAACTTATTCACTCAAAGAAGGTTAAAGTCACTAGATAACATTAAGCACAAGCTCTTCAATAATAGCCCTAAGGTTTTACCCCTTAATCAAGAGTGGAAAAGTCGGGGTTTATCCTTTCTTGGTCACAGTCCTAATCTCAAAACCCTAATATTGAAAGGAATCACCATAGATGCCATACTAAATCAAATTAGAGCATTAAAGGGGATAAAACAAATGTCATAAATGAGTTAGGTCACAAGCATTCAATGAGCAAAATTAGGGTCAAACCTCATCCTAAGATGCAAATGAGGATACTCAACTGATAGGATCGGGGTGCTGACCAAGTAGGTCTGAGGTGTTAGTCTCAGACCAACCCTACTTGGAGACAAGTATTTGTAAAGATGATAACACGGAAGCTTTTGTATAAACTTAACAATATATGATTCTGCTTATATTGAAATTCAAGGAGAATTACAACCTAGATTCCTATCTTGGGATTCGACAGAGGTATTCTGTCTCATCCAACACTCGCTCTACTCTAGGCGTAAATCAATGTGTAATAAGGAATAAAGGAAGTGTTTTGTGTGCTCTCTAGGTAATAAATACCTAGGCTAAAGTGACAAAGTCACACTAAGATCTCTCGAAAATATTGTGTCTCTCAAACAATCTTTTCTCTCTCTCTAAAGCTTAAACTTGGATGCATCCTAGACTCTTTACAATTGTGTGCTTAAATACATATTTGAGTAAGGCTAAATTATCGGAGACTTGATCGTGGAGTGATGCTTGAATTGAATGCGCAAGTTCGGAGTGGTCTTGTGTCTCCCCGATCTCCATGAGTGAGGTTCTCCATGTTTCCTTGAATCTCGGAGTCGACTGGTTCATAACGTTCGTGCGCGCCAAGTAATGTGTAGCGCTACTTGAACTGGAAGATCTTGAGGGCTAGTATCTCTGCAGTGCGACATTCACCGAGGAGGCAACCATCTACAAAACCAAGTCTTCAACAAAATTTCCCCTTTTTGCTGATGATGGCAAACTCAGTGTATCCAGCTAGTATACCTGAAAATATCACAGATCAAGGCAGAGCAACTATCTCGGAAGAACAACTCACTATTTGTTTCCCCTTAAACTAACATTCCCCCTTAAGATAATGCAATTAAATTAGAGCTGATAAAACGAAAGCACAAAACTACTAATGATCAACTTAGCAGAAATACTAAACCAATCCAAGACAAAATGACGCCTTCAGAGGCACTCGTTGTCCAAATATAGTAGCCCGCATAAACCAGCCGCGGGATACACCGCTTCCCCCGTTTACCCACATCAGGGGGAAACGCTGTGAGCCTCGATTTTAAACCCTATCCTATGTTGATTAAAGTTGATTAGGATCTAATCAGGTTTTAGGTCCACTTATAACCTAAGATTAATAACTATGTCATATAACAATAATTATTAAAACCTAGGTTAGCTCACTGGAACCTATTATGAGTCGCCACCTAATTTTGACCTAGATTAAATTAGGAAAGGAGAGTTCGGGTTCGGGGGCTTGATATTCGACTTAATTAGGGTTCAATTACTTTCACTACCCTTCCTAGGTCGTTTTTCCTCTACTTGGTTTATTTACGGCTTATTACGAGTCGTTTTAACCTAAGTGCGCGAGCTTCTGTTTTTTCGTGTTTTTTAGCATTTTTGACAGAAAACTAAAGTGGAAATTAAAATTACCTAAACTAGGGTTTGGAGGCAGAATTAGGTCAAATTTTGTTTCCGTCCGTAGCCACGGACCTAATGTCCGAAGCCACGGACCCCAGTTATACATAACAATAAAAGTCGAATTAAACAGAAAACAGAAAATTGTAAAGTCCGGGGCCTCGGAGACTGTCCGTGGGCCCGGACACTATTAAAAAACCTAATTTTTAAATTTTAAAAATCCCGCCGCCGTCCGTGGGTGTCCGAGCTTACGGACAGGGAGTCCGGGACCCCGGACACGACGTCCGTGGGTGCGGACAGCCCTCGGACGGCGGCTTTGAGGCTGTTCCCGAAGGTGTTTTCGGCTCAAATTTTATGGGTGCGTAGCCTGAAAGATGTACAATACGTTAGTGGTCGAAAGTTCTCAATTTGAATTCGAATTATGCACGAAACTTGGTAAACAAGTTATTGGACAGAAGCTTGATAAACAGCAATACAGAAGCGTACGAAGGTTAGTTTGAGCCCAAATTTTGAGGCAAGACAGATAATACCGTGGTGAATTAGGGAAGTGGAGTTTCTACCTGTTTTACCTTCGGATTCACAACGTTTCTTCACACCGGGATTCGTCGAGTGCTCCGTTGATGGCAGACCCGAGAGGATTTCGACCCAAGCTTCTGGTTGTTGGTTGTTCTTGCTGTTCTTCACGTTTTGGAGGTGTTTTTGTGGGGTTTTGATGATTATTGGTGCTTTGGGAATTGGAAAATGTGTTTAGATGGTGATTTCGGGGGATTTTCGGTATTATTTGGGTGGCCGGGTGTTGGAAAACGTGAGAGAGAGAGAGGAGGCTGTGTTTTCTGACTCTCTAGGGTTCTTGAGCATATGAGGTTTTGATTTTATCCAAAAACCTATCCCCTTATATAGACTTTCTTAAAGATAAAGAAAATCTAGTAAAAGTAAGATTTTTTTGATATTTTAATTAAGTGACTTCCCAAAGGAATTTTGCTATGAAATTTTAACCACGTGTCAAGGATGGAAATTACGAATTTTCTGAAGTGGAATCGGATTTTTTAAATGTTGGAATATTTTTAAATTGAATTTCTCGTCAGATTCAGTCAGAAATTGCTAGAAAATTATTGGAAATTCGAAAAATCAAAATTCCAACGCCATTATGCTTAGAATGTCATCCTCTATCATGGGTTAAAATATCAAAACATTTCGAGCTGATTTGGGCATCCTTTGGAGGAGAGAGAAAGCTTATAGGAGGTCCTAGGAGCCTTAAAAAATTACGAAAACGCCCCTGAAGATGACGAAGCTGCCCTTCATGCCACGGGATGCGCCGCTCGAGCCGGAATCCCTCACTACTTGGTTAAAATGCCCCTCACAACACAAGGACCTCGTAGACCCCAACCAGGGGGGTCAAAATTTTGGGTATAACAGATTGCCCCCCGTCAACTAGACTTTGTAATGAAAGTGAGAAGGCTAGTTGATGCTTGAGTGACACCCCAAAATTTCAAATGTTTCCAAGACCCTGCATGTTATCGAAAACCGATAAATTGTGTCGAGCTATTCTAAGGCGCTGACTACCTATGATGTGGAAACGAGATAATGTCAAGCGATTCTAAGGCGTTGACAACCTAAAATGTGGAAATGAGATAATGTCAAGCGATTCTAAGGCGTTGACAACCTAAAATGTGATAACTGGGCGGTATGCAAATGCAAGAATACTGAAATGTTGATGATGCTAATGATGCTGATGATGTTGATGATAATGCTGATGATGCTGATGATGATGCTAATGATGTTGATGATGCTGATGATAATGCTGATGATGCTGATGATGCTCGGATGCTTCTGGGGACCGAAACCCGTGCCAATGCTCCTGGCTGGACCCAATGTGGACTTATTGCCATCGCCCCCCAAGCCGGTGTGCAGGGATAACTCCTGGTAAAAACCTTGGGGACTTATTGCCTTCGCCCACCATTCGTTGATCCCGAAAATAAGTTGACATCGCAAAAGGAGGATTTATTGCCATCACCTCGCCAACTTTTCTGTCGCCAGGTCTTGTGACGCGCCTGGATAATGCAACTAGGTCTTATGACAAGCCTATATGAATGTGATGAATGCAAGGTGTTTGATAAGAGTGGGTAAGCTAAAGGGTAACGCTAGGTCTTACTACGAGCCTAAAGGAATGCAACTAGGTCTTATGGCGAGCCTAAAAATGGTTCTAGGTCTTATGGCGAGCCTAAAAGACGGATCTAGGTCTTATGACGAGCCTAAGGGGAATGCAACTAGGTCTTATGGCGAGCCTAAAAATGGTTCCAGGTCTTATGGCGAGCCTAAAGGACGGATCTAGGTCTTATGACGAGCCTAAGGGGAATGCAACTAGGTCTTATGGCGAGCCTAAAAATGGTTCTAGGTCTTATGGCGAGCCTAAAGGACGGATCTAGGTCTTATGACGAGCCTAAGGGGAATGCAACTAGGTCTTATGGCGAGCCTAAAAATGGTTCCAGGTCTTATGACGAGCCTAAAAGACGGATCTAGGTCTTATGATGAGCCTAAAGATTGGATCTAGGTCTTATGGCGAGCCTAAAAATGGTTCTAGGTCTTATAGCGACCTAAAGGACGGATCTAGGTCTTATGACGAGCCTAAAGGAAGGATCTAAGTGAAAGTGAGTCAAGTGCATGATGGGTCCAAAAGAATGTAAAAGGATTAGGGCTCAAGACGGGCCCGTGGGTGTTTGAATGTGGAGGTAGGGCTTAGGACGGGCCTGAGGAAATTTGATGTGGAGGTAGGGCTTAGGACGGGCCTGAGGAAATTTGATGTGGAGGTAGGGCTTAGGATGGGCCTGAGGTGTTTGATGTGGATGTAAGGGCTTATTCCTGTGGTGGGATGGTGGTGCTCAAGCTTTAGGTTTCAATTGGTGTTGTCATGGCAATTGTTGGAACCAACAATTGCCCCCAGTATTTTTCCTTAGGACAATCTGAGCTAGAGTTCATGGCAATTGATCGAAACGATCAATTGCCCCCAGTATTTTCTTTGATTAAACGTGCGAACAAGTCTCATCCTCACAGGGTCGAGGCTTATGCTTTGATGTGGTGCTTCCTATCCTACACTCGACGTGTTTGGTGTTTGCACTTGTTTTCCACTTACGGTCACGACCTCTTAACCATTGAATTTGACATTTGTTAGATTTACGTGTTTAACCTGTTACTTTCACTTGATTGGATACACAACTACTAAGTCGGAAGTCTTTTGAGCTTATAACGTGGCCATGGGGTGTGATGAATGACAATAGGATAATGGAGGAATGTTTAGGATATGTGGAGCTTAAGGGTGACCAAAGCTACAACTTGCACCGGCTCTCGGACTTATCTTCCTTGCCTTGAAGTCGTTTGGCTACTTCATGATGACTTTGCTTATGACTTGAAACTTTTGGGTTGTTCCTTGCATCTTCTTTCTTTCTTCCAATTTTGGATTTCTTCGAGGCTTTTCAGGTTTGCCTTTCTTTGAACTTCCTTTCCTTCGGGGTTCTTGTGTTCCCGGTTTTGAACTTTGAGAGCTGTGAGCTCATGGATCCTGTGTCACTTTGGGACCATTTGCGGATCGTTTCGTCATGCTGGTAGCAATTTGCTTCTTTGGACTTATGAAGTTGTTGTCCAAAAGTCGGGCTCCTTGCTTCCTTTGGTCACCGGGTCGTTATTCATCATTGGCTAGCTTATTTGTGGAGTTTGTAATATTGTGAAAGAGGTCCGGTCATATATGAAAAGCTCAGCGTGGGGGGCCTAGGGTATATTATGTCAGGGTTCACAAGCTTTTGGTTGTGTGGTGCGTTGTACCTAGGTGCTTCGTCATCCCTAATAGTTGTTATCCGTTTCTTTGTTACTTTTCATAGGTTTAAGCGTAAATTTACAAATTATCTCCTTAGGTCGGAGTCATGCCGTTTGCCTTACCTTTGAATGTGATCGTCTGGAGTCGTGTAAAAATGACACGCTCGTTCGCTCTTGGTTTACCGCTCAAGACACTCTCGCGAAAGTGTACACTCGGAGACTTTGTTACACATTTAAGCAAAAGAAATCAACATTATCATTCCTTAACTCAGATTGCCCCCAGTATTGCTGTGGGGTGTACTTAACAAACCTTAGAATGCCCAAGTTATTTATGGAGGGTGATTGCATGTGGGAGGTAAACAATGGTGGTGAGTGGTGACGGGGTGGTGATTGCTGAGTGATTTTTTTTCGTTCCTCTGGTGGCGGCCGTGGTTTGTTTTCTATGATGTCTGATGAAATGGTAGAAGTGATGGGTGTTTATAATGATGGAGTGTTGCGACATGTGGGTGCTGTAATGGAGATGGTGAATGCATGGATGGAAAGTGGTTTTGTACAGGGGGTTTCGTAAAAGAACGAAGGCCTTTCTTCTATATATTTGCAGACATGCTCATGAGACGAGTTTTTTTTCTTTTCCTCTTTCTTTCTTCTTCCCTTTTTTTTTACTTTTTTTAGCACATGAACGGAAGTATAACGTTGTGAACAAGAACAAAGAAGAAATTTTATTGATGACCCAGGGAACAAACAATGGCACCGAGTACCAATTAACAGCTGAACTAGCTTAAAATAAGAAAAGAAAAAGGGAAAAGACAAAAGCTACGCAAAACAACTTAAAGAGAAAAACCACAAAGATTCCTAGTGGTGGTCTGGCATAGGGTTCCCGAAGATGTTCCCGCGCTCTGAAACTGAAGTCCTTGGTCAATCAGGTCTTGGATCTTATGCTGTAGGGCCCTGCAAATGATCGGTGTCGTGACCTGGTAACTGATGGTAGTGACAGAACTGATTTGGACTCCTGCCCAAAAGGGTGACGCCTGGTCGGGCGGAAGAGGCTGTAAGATGTTCTGCTCCTGGAGCTTCTTCAAAGCATGACTCAAAGGCCGACCGTATCTGTGAATTCTCGCTGACTGAAATCCGGTCTGGGAGGCGGTACCGCTCGATAGTTCCTCCCTTGTTCCCTTGGCTGCTGGACTGCATTCACCTCGTACTGTCCCGCGTACCTCTGCGGTCGCTCTGTGCATAAGCTGTGGTTGGGTAGGAAGCTTTCGCCGGTTCAGATTTTGAGAACTTTGAATTACTTCCGGCTCCTCGAGAATATCCAAGCTTTAGGTCTCCCCTGTGGATCTTCTCCTCCAAAACTCCTATCTGCCCATGAGCATATCAAGCTTGGAAAATACATATACTTTAGTTCATCATTGTATTGCTTTTGCATATTCTCAACAATCATGCGAATTTGTTCCTGCTCATCCATCCTTGTAGGCATGCCCGCTGCCTTCCTCCTCCACCGCTTTATAAGTTAGACATGGACTCACTTCCTGTTTGGCGCGTGCTGGCAAGGTCAGACCGGGTGATTTTCCAAATTTTTAGCATACTCAAAGTGAGTCAGGAAGGCTTCACATATCTCCTCGTACGTCTTGGTGTTCATTCTTTGAGTTAGGTACCATCGTTGAGGGATCTCGTCTAATATCGAGCGAAACCTTGGCCTTCTGCATATCGTTGAGCCTCAGGATAGACATCTCCGATCAAACATCGCCAAATGAATTTGGGGATCGGTCGAGCCTTGTAGAGAGCCAAGGTGGGGAGTTTCAGCTTTGCAGGTAGTTCAACGTCTGGTAGGATCCCATAGAGAGGTAGTCAAACCAGCAGGTTTTCTGGCGTTTTCCATGCGCTCAATGCGCCTCAGAGCCCTCTGAACCTCAGCGGCTAACTGGTTCCCGGGAGCACCACCTCCGTATCCAACTGGGTGTCATGTCCCTCCAAGGAGATATTGTCCATGCCGTACAAAGGGTTGACAAATCCTTGCAGTGGTCCTTCTCGTCTTGCTGCCTCCAAGGATCCTATCTTCTCATGGAGCTCAACTGTTGCCGCTGTATGCCGTGCCTCCAGGGCTTCAATGGCAGCTTGATGTTTCTGTACTAGACTGGCTATTTGATCCTGCTCCCCCATTGGACCCCCAGTGGTCCTGCTTTGGGCTGCCGTTTCCAATGCGGCCACTTATCTTCTAGCTGGCGATTGTGTCCACATACTTATTCTCCAGTGCCTGGATTGCTTCCTGGTGTTTCAAATCAAAGTTTTTCATGAGCTCTTCAACAGAAGCGTTCTGGTTTTCCCCCCCTGCTGGCTGATCCTCCTGAAGAGATATCGTCATGCGCTTGGACCGACATGTCAGATGAGCTAGAATCTACCCTGGGCTGAAATAACGGAGGTGGGGGAGTAGGCAGTCGGGTCAAACGTCCGGAACTTCTGTCCCAGCGCCTTCTGAATCTTGCCTTCTTTCTGTTTGGAACACAAAAAGAAACATTAGGGCATGGGCTTTCAACAACGTGGAGGGCTTTCCCCTGAGGGCCCTTGTGTTCTAGTTACAGGACTCTTTTGCTTTTTCGGACTATTTGGGCCGTTGAACACCCAAGCATTTCATTTGGACTGGGAGAAACTGTTGGGCCGATACAGACATTGGGCCCGAGGCCCAGGAGAAAGATAACATATGCACAGAAATCTTACACAAGGTGGCGATGCAAATGGCCTCACAAGATGACTCAATCCAACAGGTACGAGTCGATCCGGAGAGGTGCTTGGGGCGCGGGCCCGGGTCGCCTCGCCACAAAGGAATAGGGCTTGCACGCTATTCTCTTTGGGCTTCCCCACTTTTCTCACATCACCTAAAGGTGTGCGTCTACGGTCGGGTCTTGACTGACCAAACAATGGGCTAGGTAAGGGTACTGCCAGGAAAATGCTTGGGGATAAAGCCCAAGTATTAAGGGGGTGTGGTTAGACGACACCCTCCTCTTTTCCCCCACTTATTCACATCACCAAAAGGTGTGAGTCCCTGACTGGGGACCCTCAAATGGGTCCCGGGTGAAATCGGTTTGCGTGGACCCTCGCTCTCATATGATGCAAAGGTGCAGAAATTAAAGTGCGCACAAAAGTAAACAAACAAAGTAATAAAGTCATAGATAAACAACTTCGAGTTAAGCCCTCTTCTTAAAATTAAACAAGTTAAAATTAAGAAGTTTGTCCCCAGCGGAGTCGCCAGTCTGTGAGCCTCGATTTTAAACCCTATCATATGTTGATTAAAGTTGATTAGGATCTAATCGGGTTTTAGGTCCACTTATAACCTAAGATTAATAACTATGTCATATAACAATAATTATTAAAAACCTAGGTTAGCTCACTGGAACCTATTATGAGTCGCCACCTAATTTTGACCTAGATTAAATTAGGAAAGGAGAGTTCGGGTTCAGGGGGCTTGATATTCACTTAATTAGGGTTCAATTACTTCATAATACCCTTCCTAGGTCGTTTTTCCTCTACTTGGTTTAAATTTACGGCTTATTACGAGTCGTTTTAACCTAAGTGCGCGAGCTTCTGTTTTTTCGTGTTTTTTTAGCATTTTTTGACAGAAAACTAAAGTGGAAATTAAAATTACCTAAACTAGGGTTTCGGAGGCAGAATTAGGTCAAATTTTGTTTCCGTCCGTAGCCCACGGACCTAATGTCTGAAGCCACGGACCCCAGTTAACCTACATAACAATAAAAGTCGAATTAAACGAAAACAGAAAATTGTAAATCCGGGGCCTCGGACAGACTGTCCGTGGGCCCGGACACTATTAAAAAAACATAATTTTTAAATTTTAAAAATCCACTATGCCGTCCGTGGGTGTCCGAGCTTACGGACAGGAGTCCGGGACCCCGGACACGACGTCCGTGGGTGCGGACAGCCCTCGGACGGCGGCTTTGAGGCTGTTCCCGAAGGTGTTTTCGGCTCAAATTTTATGGGTGCGTAGCGTGAAAAGATGTACAATACGTTAGTGGTCGAAAGTTCTCAATTTGAATTCGAATTATGCACGAAACTTGGTAAACAAGTTATTGGACAGAAGCTTGAATAAACAGGCAATACAGAAGCGTACGAAGGTTAGTTTGAGCCCAAATTTTGAGGCAAGACAGATAATACCGTGGTGAATTAGGGAGTAGAGTTTCTACCTTGTTTTATACCTTCGGATTCACAACGTTTCTTCCAATCGGGATTCGTCGAGTGCTCCGTTGATGGCAGACCCGAGAGGATTTCGACCCAAGCTTCTGGTTGTTGGTTGTTCTTGCTGTTCTTCACATTTTGGAGGTGTTTTTGTGGGTTTTGGATGATTATTGGTGCTTTGGGAATTGGAAAATGGTTTAGATGGTGATTTCGGGGGATTTTCGGTATGATTTAGGTGGCCGGGTGTTGGAAAACGTGAGAGAGAGAGAGGAGGCTGTGTTTTTCTGACTCTCTAGGGTTCTTGAGCATATGAGGTTTTGATTTTATCCAAAAACCTATCCCCTTATATAGACTTTCTTAAGATAAAGAAAATCTATAAAGTAAGATTTTTTTGATATTTTAATTAAGTGACTTCCCAAAGGAATTTTGCTATGAAATTTTAACCACGTGTCAAGGATGGAAATTACGAATTTTCTGAAGTGGAATCGGATTTTTTTAAATGTTGGAATATTTTAAATTGAATTTCTTGTCAGATTCAGTCAGAAATTGCTAGAAAATTATTGGAAATTCGAAAAATCAAAATTCCAACGCCATTATGCTTAGAATGTCATCCTCTATCATGGGTTAAAATCAAAACATTTCGAGCTGATTTGGGCATCCTTGGAGGAGAGAGAAAGCTTATAGGAGGTCCTAGGAGCCTTAAAAAATTACGAAAACACCCCTGAAGATGACGAAGCTGCCCTTTATGCCACGGGATGCGCCGCTCGAGCCGGAATCCCTCACTGCTTGGTTAAAATGCCCCTCAAACACCAGGACCTCGTAGACCCCAACCAGGGGGCCGGGTCAAATTTTGGGTATAACAACGCACAAGCATTATCCAAATAACAGAGTATTAAATGTCTGACAGAACCACCACCAGAGCATAAAAATATTTTTAAAGATAGTCAATTGTGAAACAATCTAAGGTACTATGGGTTAGAAGGGAGTGAGCAGCAGTTAGACATCTTTTTGATCCTCGCTTGCAACAGCAACCATTGTAACCATCTTCCCCAAAGCCTCCAACATCTCAATTTTGTTTGCTTTAACTCTTAACTGGTTTCGGTTCTGGCCTATGAGGCTTCTAGGCATTAATAATTAGCCATTCACTCATGTTTCACTATGCACATTCAACACTTGAATCACTAGCTCACTAGTTTCTGCTGCGCAACTCTGATAACTGTAGAGCTTAGTTTGCCCCACTCGTTATTCTTACCGTATTCTTACATCTCCAATTATCACCTTTATCTTGGTAATAACGGTTTCTCAACCGACGTGTGGTATCTCTTACCGTGAGCGAATTCGGTGAGTTTCAAAACTTTCCATCCACTTCTCTAATAACTTACTGCGTAAACTGCTACGTATTTCACAATGATTGACTTGATTCCTTCCGACTTACTATCGGTTGAACTTGAGCTACTACCCAATGTTGTGCTCTCTCGTTATTTCCCACACTTGAGGTATATTCCATACCGATATTTGGTATCCCGTGTTACTATAGTCACTTATTGCTAATCACACCTCCATATTTGATTCTGTACAAGTATTATTTCATTGGTACGACCTTGCATTTCCTATGCATCGGTCATTATAGCGTTATAAGTCTCTTTCTCTACTTCCACCACCATTAACATTTCACAAGTCCTAGCTATCCCACTTGATCATTACTGCACAATGCAATACCAAAACACTCAGTCATACACAGTGCAGAGGCGTAAACCCTTGACAGTAAATCTCTTATGCGATTCGCAATGGAAGTCACACTGTGTTCACTGAGATTCTTATCTCATAATACTGGCTAATGGCTTACTGCCCAGTCCATTTATCATCACTTACCATTGTATCTCCACTGAGCCTAACTCATAACTGTGCTTAGTTGCCATATTATCGTTTAACAATACTTATACAACGGTCGCTTATTGCGCACTATATTCTTACTTCTTGTACAACACTGACTTGCATGGCATCCACCGTCATATTGGCTTCTGCACATGTACTTCCATCATTCGTATCGTGGCTCGTCATTCATTTGGATGACCACTGAATACAAGCGTTGTCCACTCTACATTTAGCATTACATTTCTATTGACCTTATTACTCTTCTGGTCTCCACAACTGGTACAAGCACTTCTTTTCGTACTATTCTTGTTCAAATCACTCCTGGGTAACAACAACATGGTCAATCCTTACATATTTCTTGAACTTGGTTCACATAACTGCCGCTTCAGTGGTTTCATAACATCGAGAGGTATCCCCACTCTTAAAGCAGTGGTTTGTTTCTCCGCTCTATTTAGTTGTACAACATTAACTTCTGCAATCGATCAAATTTACATATCGCACTTTATTTGTGGCTTATAAGCCTTACTACTTTGAGGTCTGTCCATTGTGGATGGTTCACACATTTATTTTCCTGTACAACATTACATGGTTTAGTGGTAGTTTTAACTCCCTGACAAGGTCGTTGCATCACGACTCCCCCCAAGTTGTCTCTTTGGCAACTTAGGGTCCTACTGTTATGTGGGTACCCTCCGGTGTTTAAACCGAGTAAGTGTTTCAACTCTTGTGTTATAATCACGTTATGTTGTTCAACCATTAATGATCCAATCACCCCTCAAGGATTGCTCATGGGTGTTGCTAAGTTATGCCGTCATATCTGGCTCGCACTTATTAGTGTGTTTAGTTAACTACGCCATTTGCGTTCTTAGCTGGGTTTACTATCCCCTTCTATGAAGGTCGATGCCCCTTGGTAGTCCAGGTGACCATTCCGGGAGTTTCATCCCGTTTGTTACACATTAACTTGTCCATATTAGGCATTTGCCTTGCCATGTATAGGCTGGGTCACCGCTCCAACTATCATGTTCATCCCTGAGGATCCTTAAGACACATGCTATGTCTTTATATACCAGTCAGTGCACTTCGCACTTCCTGACTCTTAAACATTTCCTTGAAATAAACTCACTAATTCTTTCAGTCTCTTTAACTTAACTGGGTTCCTTTACTTCACCATTCATGGTAATCCTTAGCTCTTGATTGACTTTTACTGCTGACCGTAGTATGGAGTCGACTACTTCCCGTGTTCCGGACTCTACTCGTATACACATGTGGGGTACCATACTGATACATTACTACTTACCCAACTAACACGTAAGTAGGTCTGTCAGGCCCACAAGCTCCTAACGGAGTGCGTTCGTCCCACATTACAGTTGGTACACTCGTATGTCTGTCACACGCCTAGGTGAAGTATTCTGCTGTCAACTCCCTTATATCATCCTATGATAATATGCCTTCCGCGCTTCCCAAATTTAATCAAGGGGAAAGTCTCTCCACCATTATATCATTATAAACTCCATCCATTCCCTCGGGTTGCTACCCTTGGGTTTACCGGTTTCCATCCGGTTATTTAAAAGTAAACTGGGTATAACTTACCTACCGTGTGGCACTGTGGCCGATGTAGGTCTTCTGGTTTGGTTTTAAAAGTAGGTTAGAATTAAGTATAGGTTTGAAAGAAAATTTGGTTTTGAAAGAAAAGAGTTTGAAATAAATCTGAGTTTGGAAGAAAATTCTCGTGGTTTTACAAAGTCTTCTTGCCTTAACCAAATCTAGCTTCCTGCTGACTGGTGTACTTCCAATTACAAAGGTTAGGCTGTTAAGCCCTTCCACAGTTATGATGATCACAGTTAACTTTGTGGTACTTTACTAAGTACTTTGTATTTGTTAAAAAAATTTCCGAACAGCCCTGTTATAGCAGCACTTGCCATGGCAAGTGCGCCATGCTAACTGGCTATCGGTTCAACACACACCCGGTTGCGGTATCATTTTTACCTCTCTGTCATCAGTGGCCTTGTTGGCCCTCACTTGATCTTACAGTCTTGATAATAATTCCTCTGGGTGACTTCTCACTGTCTTCACATGATAATCATTAACTGGGGTGTTCCCCATTCTTGGAGTCCCCTTCCACTTAGTATTGTATCCTCTTCGTAGCCCGTTCCACGCATTTGTCGTGGTTACTGAGACTTGTCTCTTGTTTGGGTACTACGTTGTAGTTCCTTAGTCGGTTGGTATACCGTTGGTGTATTATTTTCCCGTAGACATGTGTCTCGGGTACCGTTACTTTACTTCCTGCCTGTTGCACAGTTGGTGCGTTGTAAGCTTGTAACACCCCAACCGCTAATCCTATGCTTACCCCGCCCAATCATCCCATAGTCCAGAGTTACTCGCAGCGGAAATACTACTTACTACGGCGGGTGGTACAACACCGCTAACCGCCCAAACGGCTAGCTAGGCTCGTTCTACTTACAGTCACGGTCTGATGAACATAATATACCGAGCTACTATATTACTTACCAAATTACCACGTACCGAATACTTACATCAATGGATCACCGAGTATTTAAGTGTATTCAATTACATCCCAATTCAAACTTCCCAAAAGAATGAGTTTCTACAAGCTACTCATCTATACCCCAATCCAATACTTCCACTATCCAAAAAAAAGGTGTACCCCATGGTACACCGGCTATTCAAAAACTACAGCCACATGTACTACTCAGTACACCAATCATAATTCATTGTTTACAATCCAAAAAGAAGATAAAGAAATAAACCAAGTCTTCACTTCTTCATCCTTCGCGAGTACCTGCGTGTAGTAAAAATGGTGCCCCAAGGGGCTCAGCAAACGCTGCGTATAAACTCCGCATATACCGCGTGCTAGCTAGGGCACGCCGACTATTTGACGTCCACTAAACATGCTTTTCATTAGTTACATACATACATGCTTTACATACATCATACAATCATGCTCAATACATTACACATTCCAAGGCAACAATACAATAGCACGCATCTTACTTACCTTCACAGGGTTAGCCAAATTATGCATCCGGGTTGATCGGAATGCTTTTACTCTTTTACTCATTACTTACTTTTTCTTACTTACACTTACTTACTTTCATTTACTTTACTTACTCATTCTTACTTACTTACTCATACTCAAGTTAAGTCGTCGGGACCTCCGGCCCTGGGGACTACGCCTCCCACCTCCGGCATTTACTTGACTCACCAATCCGGGATGCTACCCACTTAAGGGATTTGGGCCGCGGACCAGTTTAAGAGTCAGGAATTGGAGCCAACCTCTCGTGACTCCGCATCCTCACGCGTGGCCGAAACTATATCGGACTTCTACTCATTCCAATTTAATTATCAATTTAAGTTAGGATGGTTAGCTTGTTAGGAATAAGTTAGAAGTCCATTCATGCAAATAATCGGTCACGATGCAGTACAACATACATACACACCTCCATTATCATCCATACATTTCATGAATTATACAAACTAAGATTTAAGAAAAATATTCACAACATACAACACTACATATTCACAAGTATGCATATTAACTCCGATTCGTGCATTTATCTTATTTGGTGATCAATTAGCACACAACACACAAATCAGAGTAACCAAGATAGCATACGGGGCATGAGGAATCCATACCGTTCACCGTTGTACGTGTTTCCAAACGTCCTTCCGGTGTCACAAATCAAATCCTATGATATACATACAATTGAACGATTAATCTAACTATCTTTAACTTCATTCGATTACTCTTACGTTTCCTAATTCATACTTACTAAGTCTTTACATCCCTTACACTTATATTTCATTTACTTACCTTTCATTACTTATCCATGGTTTGCTCATACATACTATTATAAGCTTATAGTTTTTTTTTTTGTAAGTATTGGGCCGTCCGACCCACCGTCCGACCCAAGCCCTGGGTCGGACCATTCCAGTAGAGTTCGTCCTCTGAAATTCACCCTGTCCGACCCTGCACTATTCCGTCCAACCCGTACACATCTGGGTCGGACCATTCCAGAAAGTTTCGGTTCCGTCATCCAAGTCCTGTCCGACCCACGTCCGACTCACCCTCTGGGTCGGACGGAGTCAGAAACTTCGACGACGGAAAATTTTTGCCTGTCCGACCCATGTCCGACTCACGGCCCTGGGTCGGACCATTCCAGAATGTTTACGTTCTGTTATTTAAGCCATGTCCGACCCACGTCCGACTCACCCTCTGGGTCGGACGAAGTCAGAACATTGCTACAGGTTTTATTTTTCTTTCCCAATTTCACCCATTGCTTCCCCAATCTTCCTACATACATCCTAACATGTTTTAGTACAATTTAAACACTCTCTAAATCATGCTAATTCATTTCCTAATTCATTACACGATTCTATACTAACTTATACACACAATCTTCTAAGTTTCTATTCAACACTTGCATTGTTTTCCTCCTTAATGTATTTTGCTACAGATTTTTGCTCTATCACTCTCCATCAATGGCTCCCTCTTCTAATGTCATTTCTAGCACCTCTAATACATTATAACCACATTAACTATCTCTCCTAATATACCCTCTATCTTTCTCTAACAACAAAATTTGTTACAAACCACCTTATTCACCTAGTTTTTTTTAATCTATTAAGTCCACTAGTTTCTAAGTAAATTTGCCATAGTCTCCCTTATATTTTTACACTCTTACCACATGTTCTAGTTCACAATTCAACACTTATTTCACCTGTATCAATAGACATCAATACACAAGGCTTTCATATACAATTTCCAACACTAAACACTCTTAAAATTCCTGCACTCCACACTCAATTCTCAATCTGTTTGTAACAGTTTTTAAAATGTTTTTAAAGGTTTTAAAAGCTTATTTCCTCCTACACATTACACTACCACTATACTAACATTTTACAATACCCATTTTCATTTCAAAAAAAATCTGTTACATACTCATTTACAAAGATACCCAAAGGTGAGTGTAATTACCTTGTTTCCCCTTCTAGGTTTCCTTTCTCCTTCTTTCTTCTTCCTTCCTCTCTTTCTCCACCGGTTATAGTACTTCACAAATCTAATATTATAACCCATATACATACACACACATTCAATACTAAAACTAACCCTAACATCACTTAAGCTTTTAATGTAAGTTTTAGGGTTTAGAAATTTCTTTACCTTGCAAGGGTGCAAATAAAGCTTGGAGTGGCTCAAGAACAAGATTCCAACTCCACCAAGATGCCAAAATTGGCTAGGATACAAGGAACAACAAGAGCTTAGTTTCTAAATTTCGTTTTGCCCCTAAAGGCTAGAAAAAGATGGAGTTTCAAGAAGATTTTTACCTTAGAAGAACAAGGAGAAGAAGGTGGTGCTAATGGTGGTCTTGAAGCTCCAAATGCTCCATACCCATGGAGATGAAAGTTGTTGTTTTCGATTTTTGAAAAGATGGAAATGTAGCTCTTGATGAGAGGATTCCAATGGTATACTTTTATAATTTTTGGAAGAGATTAAAGGAGGTTACAAGAGGAGAGAAGGGTGGTTTTGTGTGGGTTTGATCATTTCACCATGGAAATCGGCTGGGAGGTAGATTAAGAAAGAAAGAGAGTGAGGGAGGAGGTGAGTACGTGAGTGAGGGAATTGTGAGGGTAGGAGAGAGAATAAGTGAGGGGGGTTACTTTTATTGTTTTTGTTGTTTTGCAAATAAGAGGGGGTGAGTGAGTGTGTGAGAGAGGGGATAGGGGCCGGCTCACTAGCACACACACACACACACACTACTTTTCTTTTATTTTAAAAGTGGACACATAAGTTTTGGTTATTTATGTTTCTACCCCACAACTTCCCGTTTTTGACAGTTTTTACTAATTCCTCGTTTTTCTTGATTTTTGATTTGGTTCTAAAGCTTCACTAATATTTATTAATTATTATTTAGTTGACCAAAATTGTTACGAGTCTATTTGACCCGCTTAAAGTCACGTTTCCCGGTTACCTCGAAAAACACGCTTTAATGTTCGTTAGTGTTTTTAATCCATTTTAAGGATCTGTTTTCTTCGGGATTTGTTCCCTAATAATTATTTATACTTAATTAAGCTTCTAAATTATTCATTAGCCTAATTAATCACTATTTTTAATTACGGGTATTTCAATCTACCCCCCTTAAGAAACTTTGCCCTCAAAGTTGCTCAAGGTTAATGGTTTAGGTAATTCTACTCTTTAGGCAAACCAATTGCACTAATGTCTTACTACACCAATGAGGTGTTTACTTCTTCCTTTCCACATTGCAAGCATCCACTTCAAGCATCATACACAATTCGCATACACAATCCACATTTTCCATTCATACCATTCCACCATACACATTGCAATTCACGATACACATTACACCAACATCACACCTTGTACATACACATCCATACACGCACATTACACATACATACACATACGTTCCACACTACATGTGCCATACAAAACCTATTACAATACCTACACACTATGCAATGCTTACCCCGAAGCAATGCAAAAGCAAAAGGGCTCTACCCCCCTTAAAAGGGGTACGACCCGTACCCGTATTACTAAATACTAGACTATCTAGTCTATGAATAACTGTGGGTACTTAGCCTTCATGGCATCTTCCAACTCCCATGTCGCTCCTTCGACATCATGGTTTGACCATAGGACCTTCACCATTCGTATAGACTTATGGCGAGTGTCTCTGGTCTTCCTATCCAGGATTCTCACTGGGTGTCAACATATCTCATGGTCGGCTCAATGGATAATCTTTCGGGCTCTAAGACATGAGAAGGATCAGCAATATACTTCTTAAGTTGTGACACATGAAATACATCATGGACACGTCCCAAGTCCTCAGGTAATGCTAACCTGTAGGCTACGGATCCAACTCTTTCAGTAATAGTGTACGGCCCTACAAACTTTGGGCTAAGCTTGCCCTTCTGGCCAAATCTGAAGACACCCTTCATAGGTGAAACGCCCAAGAACACTTGGTCGCCCACTGCAACTCAAGATCGCGTCGTCTCACATCTGCATAGGATTTCTGTCTATCTTGGGCTGCCTTCATATTAGCTCGAATCTGCTGAACTTCAACTTGCACTTGCTCAAGGTACTCCGGTCCTATGATGACCGCTTTGCTTGACTCATCCCAACACAAGGGTGTACGACAAGGTCTACCGTATAGAGCTTGCAAAGGCGACATCTTAATCGAGGCATGATAGCTATTATTATACGAGAACTCGATAAGATGAAGCTTATCTAACCAACTCCCCCTGAAAGTCTAAGGCACATGCCCGAAGCATGTCCTCCAATGTCTGGATGGTCCTTTCTGTCTGACCGTCGGTCTGAGGATGGAAGGCGGTACTCAACTTCAATTCTGTACCCAACGCTTCCCTTGTAGCTCTCCAGTATCTCGAAAGAAATCTGGTGTCGCGGTCAGATACTATGGTTTTTGGGACTCCGTGATGTCTGATAATCTCCTTGTCGAATAGCTCAGCTAGCTTTACTACCTTCCAGGTGTCCTTCATCGGTATGAATCTGGCAACCTTGGTAAGGCGATCGACTACAACCCAGATCATGTTGAGTCCTCCCCTGGCAGGTGGGAGTCCTACAACAAAATCCATGGAGATATCATGAAATTTTCACTCCGGAACTGGCATAGATTGTACCATTCCACCCGGTCTACGATGTTCAAATTTCACCTTTTGGCATGTTAAGCATCTCAATACAAATTCGGTCACATCCGACTTCATCCCAGACCACCAGAAGTACCTCTTCATGTCTTTGTACATCTTGGAGGCTCCCGGATGGACTGACAATGTGGAACAGTGTGACTCTCGCAGGATGCGATCCCTTAGCTCAGCATTGCTTCGGGGGACGCATAGCCTGCCATTCAACCGAATCAAACCATCTTCATGTAGCTTGAAGTCATACTTCTTCTTCTCAAATGTACCATTCTCGATCTTTTGTCTGATTTTGGTTAGGTAAGGGTCGCTCAACTGAGCGTCTCGCACCTCGTCAACCAAGCTAGAAGAAGCGAGTAGCGAATGGAGCGAGTGTGCTCGACGACTCAAGGCATCGGCTACAATGTTTGCCTTCCCTTCCTTGTACTGCAAGTTGATGTCGTAATCTGAAAGAAATTCCATCCATATTCTCTGTCTCAAGTTCAATTCTTTCTGTGTGAACACATACTGTAAGCTCTTATGATCGGAGTCGATGGTGATGCTTACCCCATAGAGATAGTGTCGCCATATCTTCAAGGCGAAGACAATGGCTCCTAACTCTAAGTCATGTGTCGGGTAATTCTCCTCATGCTTTTTCAGTTGGCGGGAGGCATAAGCAACAACCTTGCCATGCTGCATGAGTACGCATCCCATACCTTTGCCTGATGCATCACAATATACCTCAAATCCCTCTGTGCCCTCTAGTAGAGTAAGGATGGGCGCTGAGGTCAATGAGTCCTTTAGTTTCTGAAATGATAGCTCACACTCATCTGTCCATACAAATGGTGCATCTTTCTTCATCATCAGTGTAGTCATGGGCTTAGCGACTTTTGAGAAGTCCTTTACAAATCTCATGTAGTAACCGGCTAGACCAAGAAAGCTCCTAATGTCGGTAATTACAGTCTTGGGTCTAGGCCATGATCATACAGCTTCTATCTTAGAAGAGTCAACTGAGATGCCTGCGCTCGAGATGACATGACCAAGGAATGATACCTGATCCAGCCAGAACTCGTATTTGGAGAACTTCGCATACAGCTGGTTCTCGCGCAGTGTCTTGTAATTTTCTCAAGTGGGTTTCATGTTCCTCTGCTGATTTGGAATATACAAGTATGTCGTCGATGAAGACAACAACTGAAGTGTCCAACTGCTCACTGAATAGTCGATTCATGAGGTCCATGAATTTAGCTGGTGCATTTGACAAACCGAATGGCATCACTGTGAATTCATAGTGGCCATATCTTGTACGGAATGCCGTTTTCTCAATATCTTGTTCTTTGATTGCAATCTGATGATACCCAGAACGGAGGTCAATCTTGGAGAAGATTGATGCTCCTTTCAGCTGATCAAATAGGTCGTCGATGCGTGGGAATGGGTATTTATTTTGACTGTAACCGCATTCAGCTCGCGGTAGTCAATACAAAGTCAGAGGCTACCGTCCTTCTTCTTCACGAAGAGAACCGGTGCTCCCCAGGTTGATACGCTCGGGCGTATAAACCCTTTGTCGAGAAGGTCTCGCAATTGTTCTTTCAATTCGGTCATTTCAGCAGGTGCCATACGGTACGGTGCCCTAGCAATGGGACCGGTACTTGGCAAAATCAATTTCAAATTCAACCGCTCTCTGAGGTGGCATGCCGGGTAGCTCCTTAGGGAATACATCGGGAAATTCAGATACTATCGGTACATCCTCACTAAACTAACTCTGGATCTCTCTCCAGGTCTTGCACATAGCACAGATACACCTCTTGGCCCTTTCTGAGCTCCCGGTACATAGCCATAGCAGATATGAGTGTGGTCGATGGCTCTCTCGGTCTCTGGCGATAAGATACAGTAACCCCAGAAGGACTCTTGAGCAGCAAACGATGCTCGGCGCAGAGGATTCTACCCTTGTGCCGCTCCAACCAATTCATTCCAATGATTAAGTCGAATCCCAATCCATTGAATTCGATGAAGGAAATGGGAAATGATTTGCCTTTGATTTCGATGGTGGCTGATTTATAATAATTGGTGCACTTTACTCGCTCCTTCGATGGGAGAGTAACCATGAAGTTCGGTAGCTCATCTGCATCTAGCTTCAACCTCTTCACGAAGGATGGTGATACGAAAGTGTGAGAGGCGCCGGAGTCGAATAACACATTGGCCTCAATGCCATTTGCTGGGAATGTTCCCGTTAAGATTGTGCCGCTTCTGCCGGCTTGTGCTTCGGTGAGGATGCTCAGGTTACCTTCGGTACCGAGTCCACAACCTATTGAAGTCACAATTGGATAAGTATTGATGGTGGACACAAGTGGAATTAAATTAACACTGCTCTTTATTGATAAACCAACCATCATACATACCGTGTCTCTAATACACATTACTAAAACATTACATGATACTATGAATTTAATACTTTCTAAAGGTAAGGTTCAGGTGTCCTGGTTTCATGTGTGTGGCATTGATTATTGCCGGCGGTGCCGTATTCAACTTGATCTTGTTGATCCCGTGATACAGCATCCTAGAGTTTCCACCCATGATTAGGACATCTCCTGATCTCAATACCAGTTTCTGTGCGAGGTCCACACGCTTCTGCTCGCTATACAAAAATACGGCGTCATCACCAATGGACCAAGACACTACGGGCACTCCTTGTTCAAGAGATTCCGCTGTCTCGTCCTTGTCTTGGTGTAACCCACGTCGTCCTTCTTTCTCATAGAAGTTGACGATACAAAGGTCCGCTTCAAGTGCGGGGATCGGTTCATGTTCGCATTGTTGTGCAAGTTCTACTGCTTGTGTGACGAGTGTCTGAAACTCTGGTGGTATGTCGGTGGCATCGCTTCATCTTGTGTTCGTGTCTCCTGGTATGTCTTGGTATAAGGATTCCTGTCCTTTCTCAAGCACATCATTTTTAGCTTCATCTTCGCTCCACCGGGGAATTCGGGTGTGTAAAATCCTCCTGAACCCGTTCCTAGCTCGTTGCATGGTCGAATGATTGAGATTTGCGCTTCGGGTGTCAGGTATCCCCCTAATAAAATCATACCTGGTCGGATGACCTGACACTGTTCATTGGTGTAGTCGTGGTTTGTGATGTCGATCTCTTCTTGATTCAGGTTTACCGGTATCGGATAACAGATACTAAAGCTTCCTATGGTTGTAAATTTCATCTACGGTGAGTACTAGTTTAACTACTTCGTTTCATGCTTAATACACACTTCAATTTATTTATTCATGCATTCACTCATACAGTTACTCCAATTCTTAGACATGCTACTTCAAGGATTAAAGGTTTAGATTATTACCTGGGCGGACTTAGAACTGGACCCATCACGGTCAATCACATGAAGGACAGGCTGCCTCTGAGGTGCACTCCGCGGAGGTCCCCGGGATCCCTGTCCCTGTGGTGCCAGCTGGGTCGGTGCATCGCCAGATGCAACCTCCTTGCCTTCCCTCTGCTTGTAGCTTTGGTAGTTCCCCTTTGGCTTCCCATTCTCTGGGCACTTGTTAGTTGTATGTCCTAGCTTCTGGCAATTGTAGCATTTGATATCTCTCCCATAGCAATCTTTGCCGGGATGGTCCTGATTGCACTTTCTGCACACATAGGCGCGGCCATCGAAGAAGGTTTTGGTGACACCGGAGCCAGAACCTAAGGTTCAGAGGGTTAGCACATGTGTGCGCGGATATACTAGATATGATGCTGATATGAATACGAATTAGAAATAGAAGTTTTACCCTTAGGTGGGTATGATCTCAGTGGCTTTGCCGCCACCGGTGCAGATGTACCGAGTTGAAGGAGTTCAACCGGTTTGCCCTGCTCAGCATGGGCACTGCTCTCACTTGGGAATTTCTTCTGGGATTGCTGAAAGAAATTTCCCTTCTTCTTTTTCTAGCTCTTCCCCTGGTTCTGCTCCTCAGTACTGGTGTTTTTATTGTTGGCTTTGCGCTTCAGCGCGGTCTCTTCATCCCTTAGTTGGCAAGTGATTTAACGCGAGAAGCCGCGTGATAACACTCCTGAAGTTTCGGGTATTAGCCGGGATTCTCATTTAAGGAAGAATAAGGAAAGATTCAAGGAATTTCAAGGAATTGAAATGATACTAAGGGTTAACCGATGTTTACCTGAAGGGAGGTAAATCAGGTGTAGCCCATACCGTACCGAAGGCGATGGCTCAGACCGCCATAGAAGCGATCGACCAACACCTGGCCGGTGTATCCTAGATCAGGGAGAAGACGGAGAATGGAAGTAAAGTTCTGTAGTACTCATCCACAGACATTTTGTCTGTCATCTTCAAGGCGTCCAGCTCTAGCTCTTTTCTTGGTCTTTACGTGCTCTGGATAGTACTTGGATCGGAGGAGAGATGCGAAAGACTCCAATCGAATGTGGGGTCGCTGACGTGCTCATGCTTGATTAGCTTCCACCAATCCATCGCAGCATCCTTCAGATAATAAGCAGAAACTCTGACTCGAACTCCAGCAGAAGCTTCGAGGGTTTCGAACTCCGCCTCCATCTCGGAGATAGGCTTCGAGCTTAGCCGGATCACTCTCGCCCCTAAAGCAAGGAGGGTGGAGTTCCTGCTACAGCTTTTACCCAGTTCGCTTCTCTGGGTGGCGGGGGAGGGATTGGTCCCGCTTGGTTCTGTTGGTTTTTCTGGTTTTGTTGCATTGCTTGGATTACTTGGGGTAGCATCTGTGCTACCGTGGCGGCGACGATCTCAGCTATCGTCTGCGCGCCGGGTCCGTCATTGCCCCCTCCTCTAGGGCGACCTGGACCTCTTCCTGACATCTGAACATTTACAGTTACATTAGGCTCCGCAAGATATGACTCAAAGGTCTTGAATTTAAAACACGGTATCGTTCCTAGGAACGTCAAGGGTATCCGTTATTAACAACGGTAGTTCCTAGTTAGGTTTCTAAGTATCCGTCTTAAGACGATTGAAATCCTAACTCGGTAATCCCCTATGCTCGGTAACTAAGGACATCAGAGCGTAACTACGCTCTGATACCACTTTTTGTAACACCCCAACCGTTAATCCTATGCTTACCGTCCAATCATCCCATAGTCCAGAGTTACTCGCAGCGGAAATACTACTTACTACGGCGGGTGGTACAACGCCGCTAACCGCCCATACGGCTAGCTAGGCTCGTTCTACTTACAGTCACGGTCTGATGAACATAATATACCGAGCTACTATATTACTTACACCAAATTACCACGTACCGAATACTTACATCAATGGATCACCGAGTATTTAAGTGTATTCAATTACATCCCAATTCAAACTTCCCAAAAGAATGAGTTTCTACAAGCTACTACTCATCTATACCCAAATCCAATACTTCCACTATCCAAAAAAAAGGTGTACCCCATGGTACACCGGCTATTCAAAAACTACAGCCATGTACTACTCAGTACACCAATCATAATTCATTGTTTACAATCCAAAAAGAAGATAAAGAAATAAACTAAGTCTTCACTTCTTCATCCTTCGCGAGTACCTGCGTGTAGTAAAAATGGTGCCCCAAGGGGCTCAGCAAACGCTGCGTATAAACTCCGCATATACCGCGTGCTAGCTAGGGCACGCCGACTATTTGACGTCCACTAAACATGCTGTTCATTAGTTACATACATACATGCTTTACATACATCATACAATCATGCTCAATACATTACACATTCTAAGGCAACAATACAATAGCACGCATCTTACTTACCTTCACAGGGTTAGCCAAATTATGCATCCGGGTTGATCGGAATGCTTTTACTCTTTTACTCATTACTTACTTTTCTTACTTACACTTACTTACTTTCATTTACTTTACTTACTCATTCTTACTTACTTACTCATACTCAAGTTAAGTCGTCGGGACCTCCGGCCCTGGGGACTACGCCGTCCCACCTCCGGGATTTACTTGACTCACCAATCCAGGATGCTACCCACTTAAGGGATTTGGGCCACGGACCAGTTTAAGAGTCAGGAATTGGAGCCAACCTCTCGTGACTCTGCATCCTCACACGTGGCCGAAACTATATCGGACTTCTACTCATTCCAATTTAATTATCAATTTAAGTTAGGATGGTTAGCTTGTTAGGAATAAGTTAGAAGTCCATTCAAGCAAATAATCGGTCACGATGCAGTACAACATACATACACACCTCCATTATCATCCATACATTTCATGAAATATACAAACTAAGATTTAAGAAAAATATTCACAACATACAACACTACATATTCACAAGTATGCATATTAACTCCGATTCGTGCATTTATCTTATTTGGTGATCAATTAGCACACAACACACAAATCAGAGTAACCAAGATAGCATACGGGGCATGAGGAATCCATACGTTCACCGTTGTACGTGTTTCCAAACGTCCTTCCGTGTCACAAATCAAATCCTATGATATACATACAATTGAACGGTTATCTAACTATCTTTAACTTCATTCGATTACTCTTACGTTTCCTAATTCATACTTACTAAGTCTTTACATCCCTTACACTTATATTCATTTACTTACCTTTCATTACTTCCATGGTTTGCTCACCTATAATATATATAGATAGGTGGGTATACACATACATATATATACGTACTAGTTATAAGCTTACAGTTTTTTTTTAAGTATTGGGCCGTCCGACCCAAGCCCTGGGTCGGACCATTCCAGTAGAGTTCGTCCTCTGAAATTCACCCTGTCCGACCCAGCACTATTCCGTCCGACCCGTACACATCTGGGTCGGACCATTCCAGAAAGTTTCGGTTCCGTCGTCCAAGTCCTGTCCGACCCACGTCCGACTCACCCTCTGGGTCGGACGGAGTAAGAAACTTCGACGACGGAAAGTTTTTGCCTGTCCGACCCATGTCCGACTCACGGCCCTGGGTCGGACCATTCCAGAATGTTTACGTTCTGTTATTTAAGCCATGTCCGACCCACGTCCGACTCACCCTCTGGGTCGGACGAAGTCAGAACATTGCTACAGGTTTTATTTTTCTTTCCCAATTTCACCCATTGCTTCCCCAATCTTCCTACATACATCCTAACATGTTTTAGTACAATTTAAACACTCTAAATCATGCTAATTCATTTCCTAATTCATTACACGATTCTATACTAACTTATACACACAATCCTCTAAGTTTCTATTCAACACTTGCATTGTTTTCCTCCTTAATGTATTTTGCTACAGATTTTTGCTCTATCACTCTCCATCAATGGCTCCCTCTTCTAATGTCATTTATAGCACCTCTAATACATTATAACCACATTAACTATCTCTCCTAATATACCCTCTATCTTTCTCTAACAAAATCTGTTACAAACCACCTTATTCACCTAGTTTTTTTTAATCTCTTAAGTCCACTAGTTTCTAAGTAAATTTTGCCATAGTCTCCCTTATATTTTTACACTCTCACCACATGTTCTAGTTCACAATTCAACACTTATTTCACCTGTTTCAATAGACATCAATACACAAGGCTTTCATATACAATTTCCAACACTAAACACTCTTAAAATTCCTGCACTCCACACTCAATTCTCAATCTGTTTGTAACAGTTTTTAAAATGTTTTTAAAGGTTTTAAAAGCTTATTTCCTCCTACACATTACACTACCACTATACTAACATTTTACAATACCCATTTTCATTTCTAAAAATCTGTTACATACTCATTTACAAAGATACCCAAAGGTGAGTGTAATTACCTTGTTTCCCCTTCTAGGTTTCCTTTCTCCTTCTTTCTTCTTCCTTCCTCTCTTTCTCCACCGGTTATAGTACTTCACAAATCTAATATTATAACCCATACATACACACACATTCAATACTAAAACTAACCCTAACATCACTTAAGCTTTTAATGTAAGTTTTAGGGTTTAGAAATTTCTTTACCTTGCAAGGGTGCAAATAAAGCTTGGAGTGGCTCAAGAACAAGATTCCAACTCCACCAAGATGCCAAAATTGGCTAGGATACAAGGAACAACAAGAGCTTAGTTTCTAAATTTCGTTTTGCCCCTAAAGGCTAGAAAAAGATGGAGTTTCAAGAAGATTTTTACCTTAGAAGAACAAGGAGAAGAAGGTGGTGCTAATGGTGGTCTTGAAGCTCCAAATGCTCCATACCCATGGAGATGAAAGTTGTTGTTTTCGATTTTTGAAAAGATGGAAATGTAGCTCTTGATGAGAGGATTCCAATGGTATACTTTTATAATTTTTGGAAGAGATTAAAGGAGGTTACAAGAGGAGAGAAGGGTGGTTTTGTGTGGGTTTGATCATTTCACCATGGAAATCGGCTGGGAGGTAGATTAAGAAAGAAAAGAGAGTGAGGGAGGAGGTGAGTACGTGAGTGAGGGAATTGTGAGGGTAGGAGAGAGAATAAAGTGAGGGGGGTTACTTTTATTGTTTTTGTTGTTTTGCAAATAAGAGGGGGTGAGTGAGTGTGTGAGAGAGGGGGATAGGGGCCGGCTCACTAGCACACACACACACACACACTACTTTTCTTTTATTTTAAAAGTGGACACATGAGTTTTGGTTATTTATGTTTCTACCCCACAACTTCCCGTTTTTGACAGTTTTTACTAATTCCTCGTTTTCTTGATTTTATTGGTTCTAAAGCTTCACTAATATTTATTAATGATTATTTAGTTGACCAAAATTGTTACGAGTCTATTTGACCCGCTTAAAGTCACGTTTTCCCGGTTACCTCGAAAAACGCGCTTTAATGTTCGTTAGTGTTTTTAATCCATTTTAAGGATCCGTTTTCTTCGGGATTTGTTCCCTCATAATTATTTATACTTTATTAAGCTTCTAAATTATTCATTAGCCTAATTAATCACTATTTTTAATTACGGGGTATTTCAAAGCTGGTCGTTCTCGACTGCTTGGCATGTCGACCCAGGTTGCCGGAAATTCCATTCCCCTTGCATAGGATTCTACAATTCTCCGCTATTAAGTGCGGTTAACATTGTTCAGATGGAATCCGTCCCTGGGATTCCTAGTTTTCGGAATCTACCGTATGACAGGTTCTCCTTACTTACAGCGATGTTTAATAACAGCCAGATCGGGTATTCCCGAGTAAGAGAGGCCTGCCTTCTCTCTGGCGTTCTTTCCCAAGTTACAAAACAGGGATTGTGGAGGGCGGGATGGATATTGTAGGTCTCCAGTACACATTGGTAATTCCTAACTAGCGTATTTCTCACGCTATCACTCAACCCTTAACGCAAAGTACTATAATCCTAACTCAGTACTTCCTAAGCTCGGTAATTCAGTCATCAGAGCGATACTTCGCTCTGATACCACTTTTTGTAACACCCCTATTACATCAATACGCTTAATAACCATCTGCAGCGGAAAACAAACATCATCACACTACTTGACTCGTTGGTGTTACCCGCCGTTAGCCACCTACGGGCTAACAAGGCTAATACATATACATTGTATCGGTCTGATGGACTAAGTTCCCGAGCAACTATACATTTCTATCCCTTTCCATTAACAACAACCAACATACACAAGCATTCCAACTGTACCGAGTATTTTTAAACTAATGCCGATAACAATTTCGGTCTTACTAGACCTACGATACATAAACAATTTAAATGGCTACCCATGTACAAACGACTTCCCCGTCCTACTCTCGAACGACTTCCAGCTCCTTGTACCTGAAATAGGAGAGAGAAGAAAGGGTGGCCCCCAAGGGGCTCAGCACCTTTGCTGGTATGGTAATCCCGCAGCCCGCATGCTACCGGGCCACGCACAACTATTTGTCGTCTTAGCATGCGGTTGATTACATTTAAATCATGCATGTACACCAATAACACAAAACATAACGGGTACGGATCTCTTTAGGAACTGCCCCAAACATAGTTAGTTCACTGGGAGAGCCTAGAGAATGATGCCAAACTCATGCTAAGCTCGTTTACATAACTCGTTCCCGTCCTTTTAGACGAACGGATAACTTAACACAAAGATGGATCGGACATAGTGATCCGAACACACCATACATAATCCCCAACAGACGTGAGTCAAGAGCCTTGGTTAAGCTCAGGGGTGATTGAAGACCAATGAAGGAAGACAACCAACAGAGAGGAAGCTGAAGAAACTGTATACAACAACTCCCAAACAACGCGCGACCGGAACTACCGGAATCCTCACCCCCCCCATAATATATAAATATTCACAGATAAAGACTCCGCTGTGGAACCTATCACATCAGCACACAATACAGTATTACAACTGAGTTAATCACACAAAGGAGGGTCATACATTTACAGCAAACATCACACACAACATCACACAACTAACTCACGCATAGCCGTGGTTAGAACGTTCCTTAGGTTGGAAACGTTATTACCGGATACCGTTCTCTTACGTTTACCTAATAATGGTTAACTAGCCTTCCATGCGCATTCGAGGTTACCGGTATCAGTACGCAAACACACAACAACAATAACGATTGCAAACTCGTTTCATGATTTATCTTATAACGTGGCAAACATACAGAAAAACACATTGGCATACAAGCCGGTGTAATCCGGTAGGACACAGGTTGCAAGAAAACCATATCTTGGCCCTTGCTGCATACGAGTTCCACCAAACGTAGTTCCTAAACATGAGTAGTAATGTCGGTTAATTAACTTATTTAACTTTTGAATAACTAAGTGTTTTTACATGATTACATGTCATGTTTTCCTTACTCAATTCACACTTGATTATCCTTGTTATACCCACTAGGGTTTACTACTTAAGTCACTCTTGTTTGTTGTTTTTTTTTACAAGTTTTGGTCCGACTGACCTTACACAAGGTCGGTCCATTCCAGAACATATTACCGTTTGAAAGTTTTACCCCGACCGACCTTGCAAGTCCGGTCCCCAAGGTCGGTCCATTCCCAAGAGTTTTCCCCGTTGAAAATTTAGGCCCGACCGACCTTGTCAAGGTCGGTCCCAAGTTCGGTCGATTCCAGGGACCCAATTCGTACCCAAAATACAAGCCCGACCGACCTTGTAAGTCCGGTCCCCAAGGTCGGTCCATTCCAGAAACTCTTTCCGGTAGTGTAAACTGAGCTCGACCGACCTTGCAGGTCCGGTCCCTAAGGTCGGTCGGCTCCAGACCTTTGTTTCTACACTCCCATTTGACTCCAAACTTCACCCCATATACCCTAGTATGTTCTAACCTCATTTAGGCACTTCAAACTCACCTTTAGCCTTCCATTAAACTCATTAGATCACTCACCAATATCACCTCAAACATTACACAAATTCTTATAAAAAGGTTAACACTTGTAATGTTTTTCACTAAGTTCCTTTATGGTGTTTTATACCTATAATAATCGCTATCCCAAAATGTTTCCTTACCACCATTACCACTACTCCAAAGACATTATTTTTCCTTTGATCACCAAAACTTGCACAAGACTTAGCACTCCACATAACACAACCTTGGTGTGCTTAAAACACCCATTTGATTTCTAAATCCTCCAAGACTATGCCCAAGGCATCTTAACACTTAAGAACACCTTAATTCACTTTCTTTCACCATCTTTACACTTAACCATTCCTAGTACCTTCTAGGTCATAAAATCTCATTACAACACATAAACTTCTTTGTTTATCAACTACATTTTGCCATAACTTCTCTTGTATACTCTCACACTCAACACCTAGGTTTTCACCTTTTAACAACCAAGAACCCTTAATCATTTAACACACACAAACACATTGTTTTCATCCTTTAACCATCCAAGACACTCATCTCCACAAGAAACATTCTTCACACACAACAAAACCTTTAAACCACACTACATCACTATAGTGCATAAACTTAATTGCTTGGCACTTAGGCCCTTAAATAACATGGCTCTTAGGCCCTTAAATAACATGAACCTTAAACACTGAATTTCCCACATATATATTGCCTTTGACCTGCAAATACACTCAACATCATATATGCCCTTTAATAATCTCCTTAAGAATTATTCACTAGCTCATTTGTCATTGGCTCCTTAGGTATTTTCTTAAGCAACTCAAAGCTCAATTTCCTAAGACACATAATTACATCAAGATAGGTTAGTTACCTCTTCTCTTTCCAAACTTCTTTCTTGTTTCCTTGGATTGAAGATTAGCAAGGAACTTGATCACTTGTCAACCTTCTATCCACACACACATATAAGGGTAATGAGCTTAAGAATTCATACTTAAACTCATATACAAACCCTAGTTTAACATAAGTGTTTTAATACACTAAAATGACATTTACCTTTGGAATTTGAAGGAGAAATTGATTAAGAAGCAAGGTAGGACTCCTCCTAGTCCTTTGAAGATTGAAATGGAGCTATGAAAGAACAAGGGAAGACACCATTACATGGTGATTTTCGGCCACATACAAAAACAAGGGGAAATGTTGTTTTTCTTTGGTTTTCCTTACCTTGAAACAAAGGAAAACGACAAGGCATGGAAAGATGAGCTCAAGCTCCTTCAATGGTGAATCTCCATGGCACCGAAATGAAGCTTTTGAAGATTTGGAAAGATAGAAGTGTAGAGCTTGGTCTAACTAGAAGAATGGTGGTCTTGAAATTGAATTTAGACCATGGAGCTAGGAGTTACAAGCAATGGAAGTTGGAGAATGGCTACTTGCTGTAGCAAAACCGATGGAGAAGGATGGAGGAGGTTGGAGACGGTGGGAACCAAGGAGGAAGGAAGAGAATGAGGTGAGAGAGTATACTTTGAAGATATTATAAGTTGTAAAGTAAATAGTGAATTTACTTGCTTTTTTCATTACTTATTTACTTATTAACTAGCAAGTTGGTGACTCACCTTGATAAAAACCGGCCCCCATCATCTACTTAGGGGTATTTTGGTCTTTGTTGACCAATTAACTTACTTACATTGACTAATGTCATAAACTAGTATATTTTTGTTACTATTCACAAACTAAGGCACATATTTGTGAAATTTTTGATTTCCCATTGATTTAGACCTCCTAATGTGATACTAAGTAGTACACATATTAATTAAAGAGTAATGATGGTCATCTAGCCACTCAAAACTCATTTACAAGACAATTTTTCAAAAATGTGCTTTAAGACTCCTTAAAGCACATTTTGTGTTTTAACTTGTTTTCAAGCTTGGTTTTCTTTAGTAATTGATTTAATATGTTCATTAACATGTAAATAAGGTATAGGTATGACCTTTAGGTCTTGTACAAGGTTACACCAAGTCTAGAGCAAGTTTTTGCTTAAATTGACTTTAAGGTGTTTTCTTGTGTTTTGTTTGGTTTAATTGTCTACCAAAGTCTCCTAAGGACTTAATTAGCCTTACTAAATAATAATTGAATGTTATAAAGTCTTGGTAGGCTCTTTGGGTCCTAACCAAGTTCACTCCAAGATTAGAGCATGTTTTTGCTCAAACTGTGTTATGGTACCTTATTGTTTTTACTATGGTTTAAGTTGTACACTGATGTTTCTAAGACACTTTTTAGCCTTTAAATACCATAGTTTAACATTTAAACAACATATCAAGGTCTGGGGTATTTCAGTATTAAACTGTACTTGTTAGTTGGCCACCTGGCCCTTATCCTTTAAACCAATCACCTAACCTTTTCCAATTAATTTCCACCTCAGGCGTCATGTCAAGACAACCCTTAATAACTTATTAATAGACAATAGTCCCCTGGGTTCCAAAGGAACCGTTACCAGCTGACCTTATGGCCCTGGATAATATATTGACCGATCCGGTCGAACATGTGCACCAACGGCAGTGCCCTCCGCCATCCTCGAATGTGACTGATGGATTCCCTTGAGTGACTCCCCATTGAAGTCTCTCGTAGTGATCACGATGCGCAACCAGAAAGTTGAAATAGTCTGGATTCCTCCCTTTATAAGTTAGCCCTTTAGTCAGTGATACAATAACCTATCCTTGAGTTAAGACTATAATAGTTGACCATCAGTTAGGTTCAATAATACCTAGAGGTCAGTTAGTCTTGTTCCAGTTTAGATGTATAAACTTCCAGTCATAAGACGTTCGCGTAAAAATACAACGCAACAATGTTGAGCAATATAGTATACAATATCATATACAGAAAATCACAGATATCGCTCTTAACAATAAACACATAACGTCTGGACCTTAGGACAATCCTTAGGACATTCAGACCACACAATTAACATACCATTCACCGTGATAACAGCTAGCTTGACAATTCACGCTTTAACAGTCCTTCCCCCGTACGCTGTTATATTTACAAGCAATACCGGGTAATATTAATATAACCACTCACTAAATATTACAGTACTGTCACTGTAGAACTAACACTTGTAATATACTAACTCCCTATGTTCTTTATTTCCCCCTGTTATTTCAACGGTGTTTCTAGGTAGTTTATCAGTTCATTATTTTATGTAACATTCACATGTGATAATGAGTTTTCTTTGTGTTGTGTATCTTTATTTCATTAATCATATATCCATAATCATTTCCATTTAGTCCATGTATCAATATCATTAGGTTATTTTTATTATAACCACAATTATTTTATAAACCTTATATTATACTCCATAATATACCACAATACATTATATTACCTAGTTTTAATTCCTTTCTTTATTAAATTACGAAACCAACCTTATTAATTCGGTATTTATATTTTATACCCAACAACTTTTATAAATTACCAAATAATCCCTTAAATTTTCGGTTTACATATAAACTTCCCATAATTACATTTTAACCCCAAAACTTTTATATAAGTTACATATTAACTTATAAACCATAGTTTTATTATTTAATTTCCTTAATTACCGAGACAACCCTTATACTTTTATAAATTCCCAAATAACCTTGTAAATTTATAATTCATTAATCATCCACATTAACTTTCGGAAATTGCAAAACAAATATATTAGTTTTTATAAATTACCAAATGACCACATTTATTTTCAGTCTTAACATGTAATTCTCTTATATTCACAATTCAACCTCAAAACTTTATATAAGTTACATATTAACTTATAAACTATAGTTTTAATATTTAATTTTCTTAAATAACCGAAATGGCCCATATACTTTTATAAATTACATTTCCACCCCTTGTCCAATTCGGTTTTACATAATAATTTCTATAAATTACATATTCACCCCATAACTTTTATAAACTTAATATTTTATGTCATAAATCATTTTAACCCAAAGTTTTTGGTCAACACTTTGACCAAGACTTAATTTGATGATTAATACTTTAATATACCTAGAAAAACATATGTAATTCTCGGCCATACACTTTAGTTTCCAATAATTACAAAATAGCCCCAAAACTTTATAAAATGTTATTTTAACACTTAAACACTTATTTAAATTCACCAAAATTCATAATGTAAATTCCTACCTTATATTATAACATGAATATACCAAACAGACCCTTAAGCTCTCGGTTTTTATTATTTGTACACTAAACTTTTCAAAATTTACATTTTAGCCACATAACTTATTAAACTAGCCATTTAAATACTTGTAGCTATTTTTAATGTTCCTAAAATTTATAATATAAGTTAATACACTTATATATTTTGAAAATCACCAAATAAAACATTTCATTCTCAGCCTTAAATAAATATTTACCATATGATTTTAAAACTTGATTTATACCTTATAATAAATACATATAAATGTATATAAACCATATAACACTTCTAAAAATTATGCTAATGACTTAGAATGATTATAAACTATAAATAGAACAAATAACTCTTAGACAATTCGGTTTAACCATATATGTATCTTAATTAATTTTTGTGACACAAGTATATACCTTAACGTAATAAACTTACCTTATATGTCATAAATTATTTTCTTGACATTATAACCCAATATTTTCGGCCTTAATTTATTTAGAGGTTATATATAATTTTTATACCAAAGTTTGAAGCTTAAATCAAGCTTAAACTTAATAAATCTTAATTATATAAACTTACTCCTTAAATCAAGATAATTCTTGTACTTGATTTATCCTTGAATTCCAAGCTCTCCAAATGCTATCTTGATGAAGAACTTTCGGCCACCTTGAATGTATTTAGGAGATCCATTTGTTAGACTTCTAACAAGGATTTATAAATAATATTTGGAGTAGTTTTACAAGATTTTACCTTAGGAATTTAACAAGGTATTTTTGGTACACCTTGGGAAGATTGAAGATCCAAGTTTCCTTCATGAAATAATGAAGAGAATATAGATTTAGAAGCTCTTGATTTTCGAAAATGCTTAAGGTATTTTCTTAGGATTTTTCAACATGAAATATACATTAACTTGATCTTGTTGTTCCTTGTGTTGTTGAATCTAGGAACCTCCTTGGAGAACTAAAGCATGGAAAAACCTTGGATGGTTGCTAGGTAGATTTTTGCTTCAAGACTTAGTAGATTTAACTAGGAAAATTACATAGAAATGGTGTTAGAACTTAGAACACCATTAATGGAGCTTAGAAGCTCTAAGGAGTAAACTAGTAATTGAAGAAGGAAAGAGAGGAAAAAGAGCTTACACATTCGGCCAAGGGTTGGGCAAAGAAGAATGAAGCCTACGTAAGGTATTAGAAGAATGCAAATTGAGAGGATTCTTCTTTCGCTAAATTAATGTCAAATTTGACTAGTCTTTGTATTAGTTTATTCATTGATTATTGGCTCAATAATGTCCACATTTGAGGCTAGCTTTCGGCTCGTTGTCAAGAAAATAATGGAGGCTTTGTTTGATAATGGAAACTAGAAGACAAGAGCAATTGTAGGTAGGTGCTTTCTTTTGAATTTTCTAAGTAGAATTCTATGTCAATTCTTGTCTTCTTTCCTAGTCACTTACAAAAATGTATGAATAAGTGGGCAATTGATTTCTTTGTCTTTTGAATCATAAGAACATGCTAGGATGCTAGGTGTCTTATTTGATTATTTTTGGAGCAATCAAACTTGTTCTTTTCCTCTTTGAAATCGGTCACCTTGTGTTGTATAAGACAATTGATTTTGTCATTTTAAACATAGGAAACTAGCTTAGGTAGGTATTTTTTTATTGACTAATTAATGAGGCAATCAATCCCCCTTATTCTTGCAAGAAATCGGCAGCACATGAGGCTAGAACATGGCTGTTTTGTTTGTTTGCTTGCAACTTGTATAATTGGAATCTAAATCTACTTTAGTTGTACTTAATTTCCTTGCTTTTACATAAACTAATCTCTTCTTGCTTTTCTCTTGTAGGTATATGGTAATGGAGGCTTCAATTGACTGAATTTATTTGACACATCATATGGCACATGCTAGATGAGTCATCATCCTTAAGGCATTATTTTTGCTAAAAATCAAGTCTAATATACCCAAACTGGCGCATACAATAGGGATCAAATGGAACTGATTTTTAAATTGATTCGTGTCACACTATATTGTATTAATACCATATTATAACATGTAATAGGTTCCAGAATTTATTTGGTACATTTATATCATGGTAAAAGATGAAAGTTCTAAGGTAAAAATGCTGATTTTAGGTACCTTTTTGACTCAAAAATCGCCCCCACTTGTACTATGAATTTAGTACTGGAATTAATTGATTTAGATGGTCAATTTATCCCCTTTTAAGATTATCAACTCGTGGCTCCTCAAAAACTTCAAGGTAATTGCGTAGAACACATTTTTGTGACACCCGAAGGTGTATTTTTGTGCTTTAAGGATTTTCTGGAAAATAATTAGTCGCTATGAGTTCCAAGTGTTTATTGACATTTTTTATAGTCAATAATAATATATTAAGGTGTTACATTGAGTTATATGGGGTTATATCAACACATAACTCAATTTTCGGGCTATCGGGACACTCATGGGGCAAAAAGGAGCGTTAAGAATTTCCCCCGAACACTTTGTGTATTTTTGAAAAAGTAGCTCGAGCATTCTCTTTAGAATGGTGAATATTGATGATAGGAACTCTTAGAATGATTTATATTGGAGTTTGTGCCACTTCGGTACCTCTCCGGGGCATTCCCGGGGTTTATGGGCCCCTCATCGGGAACCTCCGAGCACTTTGTCTTTAACTGAGAATTTATCCTGAGGACTTCATCTTATAAATTTAATAAGGTGTTATGATGCATTTGGAATGAAGAGTAATGTTTTATTTTATTTTATAAAGTATTTCCGGGACTCTCGGGCCTTAAGGGCCCTTAAGGGATCTCCCGAGCATATTGTATTTTTACTCAGTTCCAACAGAGGACTTGTATTTTAAAGGTCATAAAATGATCCTTGTTTAACTTCATATGAGTTTATAGTTTATATAACTTGGTTAGCTTAAGGTCGGGCTTTAATGCTCGTTTTTGACCTTAAGGAGTTTAGGTGCATTTTTAACGCCTAACTGTTTATATACTTTTCTTAGGGTTTAATAATCCCTAAATAATATATATTTCCTTTTATTTAATTATTTAAAGGTTAGGGGTATTTCAACAACACAAAAACCTCCAATGTTCTTAGTTTTGAGCCTTAAAGAACACCTTGCCTTGTAGAAATCATAATTTTCTCGTCCTAACTCCAAATAAAAAGCTTGATAGCTCGTTGGAATCCTCTTTCAAAGAGATTTACAACCATAGCTCATGAGCCCCCAGATTCGCAGGAAAAACCACAAAGAAGTGCCTTTGATTCTCGAGGTAAAACATTGCCTTCTTGAAAACTTCTTGTTCTTTGGTTTTTATTACAGCCGATTGGCGTGGGATACTAACCCTTCTTATTCTTCATCTTATTCTATAATTTTGGAGCCAATTTCTCTAGCAAATTGCTGTCAAAATTTCTAAGGAAATCAAGCTAAAATATTAAGCTAATGGTTATTATACAAGGTAAATCCTACAACTACCTCTTTCAAGGTTCTAATTGTTGATCTATATATGATCTAACCTATTGTTTACCTTGTTTATTATTGCCGAATTTATTAGGTGTTAGATTTAAGTTTTGACACCTTAAATGTTATTATCTTATAAATCTAAAGTTAGATTTATAACCCTTAAGATATAAGCTTCAATATAAGCTATCATAATATGCAAGAAAAATTCATATACTATAATTTATATGGTGGCCGAAAATTAGGAGGTTATATATGAGTTAGAAAAATTATCTAACTTAGTTAAATTAAAGGGATTAGAGTAATTAAGAGTAATATGTAAAATTTAAGAAGTTTTAGTACCTAATGGTGATTACCGAAAATATATGAGGTCAATATGGAATTTTTGAGAGTTTAGATGACGAGAAAATAATTGTAGAATTAAGTTTACAATTATAAAGAGTTTATAAGTGTTATAAGGAATTTATAAGGTTTTTGGTATATTTAAGGTTAATAAAAGATGGTATATATATACTATAACATTAGATAATTAAATCTGGTGACTTAGAGATGTTTAAAATGATTTTTGATGTTCAAAAATCTGTAGGAAAATTAGTTACAAAAATTAGAAATTAATTAGAGTTAAATTGGTTAATAAATGAGTTAGGATAAAAGAAAAGACCACTAGGGTAAAATGGTAATTTCCCTGGTCAAAAGTGGTCAAACATGGTCAAACTTGGTCAATGACAGTTTATAAAATGTTTAGAGGAGCTAGAATAAAATTTGTAGCAAAAGATTAGATATTAAAAGGATAAAGGAATAAAAAGTTAAATTAAATTAACTTTAGGGGTAATATGGTAAATTATGGAAAGTTAGGGGGTTTGACCATAAAAGACTGGTCAAACTTGGGTATATTTTGGTAATTGACCAAAAGTATAAAAGAAATTAATTATGAAAGACTTTGGAAGAAATTAGAAATAAAAATAACAAGTTTAGAACTTATTATGAGTAAAATAGAGATTAAGAGAAAACTATGGGTAAGTAATGTAAATAACACATTTTTATGTGTTTAGAAGGTTAATGAAGTTAAATAAAGAATTTAGAAACAAGTTGTAAAAGAAACAGAGTTAAGACGGGGTTAAACGAGACCCGTATATAACTTAAGGTATACGAGGGGTATACCTGTAATTTAATAAGTATAGGAGAAATCAATACTTAAAGTATTTTTAATGAAAATACAAGTTACATTGGAAAAAGAAATAAATACGTATGATACGGAGTATCATACAGACGTATACGAAAAATTTTGGTGTACATGAATAGTGCTCGTATACGTGAATAGTAAATACGTATACATGAATAGTAACTACGTATACATGAATAGTAAAATATGTATACGTGAATAGTGAAATACGGTGAATAGTAAAATACGAGGCCATATAAATGAATAGTAGAATACGAGACCGTATAAATGAATAGTGAAATACGGATGAATAGTGAAAAATACTAAAACCTGATACAAGGTCCGTATAAGTCTAAAGTTGCTAACTGTGCAACTAAATAACTGCTAACGACGTTAGTATGTTAATGAATTAGAATTGAGCTAGAAAACGCTCCTAGGTGAACGAACCCGTTTAACAGTAAACTATTATACCCGGGTTAACCTAGAAAGAGGTTTAAGTTGAAAAGAGAACCAAACTAGTTCTAAGACACAGGATACTAATACTAGTTCTGGTTACAGATCTAGATAGTCAGAGGCGTTCGACGGATTAGGCGAACGTGGGATTAAGAGCTAGCCAATCTCCGGTGTACGGTATGGGATTCTTGTAGCTTGTTTGCTAACGAGGTCTACCTCGGTTTGTGTGCTATGTGTTATTGTGATACGACCAAGCAAGATTAAGCATGAAACCGATTTACTGTATTTTTATTGTGTGTCCATTGCACACTAACACGAATTGATTCAGAGCTTGTTCATTAACTATGTTTAGTAAACAATTGTATAAGGTTATAAATACTCCCTGTTGTTAGTTGGTTAATACCGAGAGAGGTTTAACTAACAAATTATCAATGAGACTTTAGCTAATTGGAACTTGGGAGGAAAGGAATCTGGGACTGACTCCGGTTATGCATATTTAGGTTAGGAGGTCGGCATCTGTATCAGATCTGTCTTCCGCATATGGCTCGTCTACGACTTGTCGCCTAGGGTCGACAAACAGACCCGACCAGCTCGAGTGAACAGTTCGAGATGGGAGGCAAATTCAGGAGGCGCGGGAGGGTCAAGCCTACACCCCTTATAACTTAAGAATTTGTGTTTATTAACCCATTGGAGCTAATAACTCATTGGCTAGGGTTACCTTGACCCGACAATAATAAACAATTCAGTTAGAGAACAACCAGTTCTTTTAAGAGAACGGTTGACACTTATAAGGTATGGTCAAACACGAGAACTAAACAATTCTCAGGCCTCAGGAGTTAGGAATCTAACTTACTCATTAATGGGCGTCCATTACGACGTTCGATTTATTTGAGCTGTGAATGTTTCACATAAATGTGTTGTTTGTTATCGTACTTTTTATTATTATTTGTATGAATAAACAATTGCATGTATACGACAAAGTAGTCGTGTGTAACCCTGCTAGCTTGTGGGCTGCACGTTTTCTATACCAGCAATATGCTGAGCCCCTTGGGGCCTGTGATTTAAACTTTGCAGGTAGGTGCCAGACGAGGACTCAACCTGAGAGTAGGAGCGGGTAGAGTACTTCGGGTTGCTTTTACATTTGTTACACGAGTTGTGCATGTACACTCGTTTAGTAATTGATGAGATGTTAGTATGATCTATTAGGATATGAGATACTCGATATAAGTTATGGTTTATGAATTGTATTGTATAGATGCTCGAGTAATTATCCGGTTAGTCAGACCGTGAATTGTAAGAGAATAGGCCTAGTTAGTCACGTGGGTGACTAATGGTGGTAACACCAATTTAGTAAAACTTTTCCGCTGCGTTGTTAATGAATGAGATGGACTTAGGGCGACGATCATTGTATTTGGAGTTGGGGTGTTGCAAAAGTTGTATCAGAGCGTAGTTACGCTCTGATGACTGGAAATTACCGAGCTTAGGAATTACCGAGTTAGGAATAGTAGACTTTGGGATAAGGGTTGAGCATTAGTGCGAGAGGTGCGTTAGTTAGGATTCCCCGATGTGTATCGGATTTGTATAATACCTAGCCCGCCCTCCGCGCCCCTGGTTCTAAGATTCCGGAAATGAACGCCAGAGAGAAGACAAGCTTTCTCTTACTCGGGAAAACCCGATCTGGCAATTACTTAGCATTATGCAATACGAGAAGAACCTCGTTATGCAATAGTCTTTCAAGACTTGAAGGTCCTAATTGAAGCGCAACGTTGACTCAGGCGCTACCCATGGAATCCTACCATGAGAGAATAATAATTACCGGCAACTTGGGTCGACATGCTACGCAGTCGATATAACCCCGCCATACCAGTAAGAAGAAAAGCACTACGAGTGCAATAAGATGACAAGAGAAGTGACAAAAACACCGGACAACAGTCCAAGGGAGCAATAACAGTGGGATAATACCGCGCAAGAGCATAGGGACTACCTAAAAGTCAATTATGAAGCGGGTAACTCCGAACCTACAAAAAAAAAGGGTTGCAAAGACCTAACCGTAATAGCCTAGACGACTACGAATGCATATGCAACTCATACTCCAAGATAGGACTTCAACGTAGTGCCTAAGGAGAGTCAATACTCGATAACCACGATGAAGGTGTGGAAATGAGAGTGAGAACCATGGCGAAAGCAAAAGAAAAAGGGTCCCCCAAGAAAGAGGAATACCCTGATAAGTAACAACATTAACAAAAGCAGTCAGGAAGCTGCCCAGATAATCAATTAACCAAAGCCAAAAAGAGCAAAGAAGGAGTCCCATGGACTACCACCTACATGGAGTTTAGGAGAATGTACCGTTACCGATGTACACAGTACCGATAGCCCATCTTGCATGGCGCACTTGCCTTGGCAAGTGCCGCCGTAATGAAGCTTTACCGGAAGCCATGAAGACCAAATGGTAAAAACCACATATATAGTACATATTAACACCGGATTACAAATCCTTAATACTGGAGAGCGAAATATCGGGAGGGCCTGACGGCCTGACCATGATAACTAAATCAATACACCAGTCAGCAGGGAGCTGGACTTGGTCAGGAAACTAAACGACGTGAGCATCAGCAACAAACAACCGACGCTACAGGTAAGAACATAAACCCAAAACCAAGCCTAACCTTGAATGGAAGAACCAAAGAGATTACTCAACAATGTGAGAGGACCAGATGTAAGTAATAACCTACAAGAAAGGTATTATGACATACAATGAAGAGGAGGGCATGACAAATTTCAATTAAAAACGGGATGAATTCCCAGAATAATTACTATTACAAGCACTCGTCATTGAAGTATTGATAAACCCTAGAAACAGAATCAGAGAAAAACAAATTTAAGTAATGACCTACTAGGATCAAAAACGTGCAATCACGAAAGAGAGACCTCAAAAGGACTACACCTAGAGTTGGTATAGTTGAGCAGAAAAAGATCCATAAACGATGCTTAGTATTGCTTGCCTAACTCATTAACACCCAAGTTGATTAAGTCATTAAGGGTGGCGTAGTCAACGAAAGTTGAACAAAGTATTGACATGGCAGCGAATGATATCCAGGGTAAATACCGACTTAGACCCTGAAGGCAGAGGCTAATGAGAACTAATCTTAATTGTTGAAAGACGCAAGTCTATGAGAGCGAAAGTATTGTCACAGACACTGATAAACATCGGATTACCTAAGCGAACTTCCACAGCACGAAGCGAGATACAGCAACTTATTATGAAACCCAATATTACATCCAATGATGTGACCCAACATTGGCAGAGTTCAGAGAACAAGAGAATTACATGGAAACCTACAGATGATTAAGAATACAACAGTGAACGAACACGGCTATCACTTGAGACTAATCAAGCATTAGGGGCCTACGAGCCAAGGATGCTAAATACATCAGAGCTCGAGGCGTAGGAAAGCATAAAAGGCTGATCTAGGCCATGAATGAACTACAACTCGTACATACGAGCGGTTATGAGAACCTATACTAAATGAGGAAGAATTGCCAGTAAAGGGCACCAATGAGAATGTTGAGATAGTGCTATTGACAGGGGCGGAGAACGAACCATTCCTTTTAGGGTGGGGATACCTCTCTTTGTTGTGAGGCCATGAATGGGAATAAACCCCTCAAAAAGGGCTTTCACTTCTTAGAGATTGAATACTCTCTATTGGGGAATAGAAACCGTAGACCATGAAATTACCTTAGAACGTTCCAGTTACACATAAATAATATGGAAGGCTGCAGAGACAGACCTCATATCCAACACCTAGGATTTAAGAATCAGCAATCGTTAGAGATAAACATTGTGAGTGCGCAGTATGGCACGTCAAGTGACTAACGCTCAAAAGAGCTTGTGATCCAACGGATGACTTCTTCAGTAACCGGTTAAATTACATGGTAAATAACATCATAAAGTATGAAAGAATGTGAGAGAAATTAGCCTACTTACGAACCTGAGATTGAAGCAGAACACCTTCATATTAAGAGATAACCATTTTACAACACGATACGGTAACCGCCAAACACCGAAATTAGAGAACTTCTAGTCTGTGTACACCATGAAGGGGATTGAATATAAGGCAAGACGTTGAAGTAAAACAATTGAAGAATTGTGCCATCAATGGGCAATATAAGACAGCTAAAGCTACTTCGGTAGTGGAGGCCGGGAGAATAATACCTTTCAGGTAGATTAAGTTACGGTGCACAGCAAAGCAACCACTATATATAAGCCATCAAATAGTGACACGAAAGCAATCAGATTTATGAATTAAAACCCGATGTAAGTAAGGTGATGAAATGGGAGACAGACTGTGCAGTAACGCCAGTAACCTGGACCATGTGATGAAAGGTTTCACAGGAAGCACACTATCCATTCTGTAAGGAGCTGGAAGTGAATTCCTAATAGACCGACATGAGAAATAAGATAAGAGGCTCTAAGGAAAGAGACGTCAAATTACTAAAGGATCGAGTCCGTACTAAATACAGAAGGTATAATGCAGTTATGAACCCAGTTAATGGATATTCCTTGATTGAGTTCAAGAAGAACAACATGTGCGTTATAATGGATTGAAGAAAGAGGAGATCGACAACAGAATACTTCACAAATTAGCTGTAACTAAGCGTGTGACGAACACTACGAGTATACTTAAACGAGATGTGGGACGACCGCACTCCAAGGGAGCTTGTGGGCCCGATAGACTTATTTATAAGTTAGTCGGGTTAGTAGCAATGTATCAGTAAGGTACCCCATATATGTAAACAAGTAGTGTAAAGAACGCGAGAAGTAGTCAACTTCGTACGACAGTCAGTGATGCAAACTCACACCAGAACAGCAATTTACCATGAACACTTGAGGAGGAAGAACTCAGTTAAACCAATGAGATTAAAAGAGTCAGAGAACTCATTCCAAGAGGAAACAATTAAGAGTTATGAAGTACGAGGAGCAGTGATTACTAAGTACGAACAGTTTATATGTCTCAAGACTTTCGAGGAAACTATGAAGAGCAATAAGCACTGACCAGCAACTCCAGATAATACAGAAATCTCAGACTGGGGGTCAGTTAGTAGGAAACAATTCAGACGCTGAAAGGCGTAATAACAGCATGAACATCAGATCTCCAGAGAACTGGATAGACAAACTATAACTCATAAAGACCGTGTATAGATAAAGATACCACACGTCCATTAAGAGAACTTTATTCCTAAGTTATAAGGATACAAAGGAGCTGAAAACATATTGAAGAGGATAGGAAGGGCAAACTAAGCCCCAAGATTATTAGAGTCACGTAGCAGAAGCTAGTGGACAATATCTTAAAGGTTTGATATACCTAACAAAAGAGAAGAAGGAAGGATGTGTCTCACATCTTCCAGTCAAATAAAATATACAACTTATCTACCAAATACCTTGGAGCCTTAGAGACTACACTTGAACCAGTTGCAAGATTGGTATAAACACCAATAAGAATCCTTGATACAGAGACTAAGCCATTACCATGGTGAAGATCCTCTGACCCAATCATAATGTGAGATAGACTGCATGGAACCTAGAATGCTCCATGACACATAAACATCTTGAACCTATGTTCAAGGATGATATAATGTTGATTATGTCGGCGTAATCCATTTTAAGGGGGGTAGAGCGTACAATCGCTTAGCCTATATTTCACGTATTCAGTACGTAACCTACAGTGTGCATAGCACAATACAATTAGTTGTGATGTTTGATACGTATGTTATATAAACACATGTATTCATTCTTATGTGGTAGTGGTTATTACGCACAATTAAATGCGAATACCAGATGTATTAGAGGATGACCTCATTAACTTCGGTGCGAGAATTCAGGAAAAGAGGAGTAGAAACTTCAGGGGAATTATAATCCCTATGATATGTATTGATATGAGACCAAATATGGTAATGTTATGAGGTATGAATTTATATGAGACCAAATATGGTAATGTTATGAGGTATGAATCGGTATGAGACCGATGTAGAACCTGGTAGGAATTAAATTCTCTAAGTAATTGCTGAGAGGTGAATTAAGAATGACTGATGGACTGAGTTCCATAATTTGGAGATGTATTGATTTATGATTATGACTAGAAGTACTAAAGATATAAAATGCTACATGAATAATTATTTGATTGCTTGAAGTTGACGTGGGAGGTAAACTTGATCTTGGCCAGATCAAGGAAAACTGAACACAAATTGGGGTGAAATGATAGTTCAACACTGATGCTGATCACATCAGGGTCGGATGATTCCTGAAACTTCCTACAAGTGGTCACAATTAACCACGTTAAGAGTAGATGCAGTAGCATAAAGTGGAATTGGAGTTGAAATGTATTTTCTGTATTACTCGCTCATGAACTCGAGGACATGAAAACCTTTGTCTCCGGACCGGTTACTTGAGGAGTATACATCAAAGAATATACAAAGATACTCTAAAACACTAGTTAGAAAGGGAACTTAGTTAACGTGTAAAACGTCGAGGAAAATGCCCTAGGGGTAAGCTGAGGCCTAAGGTTATTACTAGGAAAAAATTTCTAAGGGCTAATATAAGTTGAACAATCAAAAGTTCACCTAGGGAATAACACCCGGTATAAATAAGATAAACTAGAAAAGTTTCGTCACATGAAATCATGAACTGACACGTTATCTTTTAATCAACGTTAGGGTTGTAACGAACGCCAATCGGGAACCCGGGTGAAATACCCTAAACCTAGTTATGTTGTTTAAACACCTAAATATGGTGTATTAAGACTAAAAAGAGTCTTAGAAACATTAGTAAACAAATTTAAACAAAAGAAAACACAAAATGTGCTTTAAAGTCAATAAGAGCCAAAATGTGCTCTAAGCTTGGGATAAACTTGGTTAAGACCTAATGACCAAGACCTCATTTATATACTAATGAACTTATTAAACCAATTACCAAAGAAAACCAAGCTTGAAAACAAGTTAAAACACAAAATGTGCTTTAAGAAGTCTTAAAGCACATTTTTGAAAAATTGTCTTGTAAATGAGTTTTGAATGGCTAAATGTCCATCATTACTCTTAAATATATATGTGTACTATATAGTATCACATTTGGGTGGCTATATTAATGGGAAATCAAAAATTTCACTTCTAAGTGCCTTGTTTTGGTGAATAGTGCTTTTTATAAGCTAGTTTATAACATATGTTGTATTAAGTAATTAAATTGACAAACAAAGACTAAAGTACCCTCATATTAATAAAGGGGGCCGGTTTCTAAGTGTGGTGACCACTCACTGTTATTTGTTAAAAAATAAAGAACTAATAAACTACTTTTTACTTTATACATAAATATCTCTTAAAAGAATTCTCTCATTCTCTCTTTTCCTTCCTTCATTTCCCACGGTTCCAAACACCTTCCTCCCTTCTTGCTGTTCTCTCACGGTAATACCACCACCACCATTAAAACTCTAGCTTTGACCACTTGTAAAATCTAGCTCACTTGTCCAAATCAAAAACAAACACCACCAATCTCTTCCTCTCATCAAGCTCTTCATTCCTATCTTCTCAAAACTTCAAGAGCCCCATTTCGGTGCCATGGAGTTCCACCATTGAAGGAGCTTGAGCTTGTTTTTACATATTTGATCTCCTTTGCTTCTAGGTAAGGAATCTCAAAGAAAAATCATGTTTCCTCCATGTTTTTACCTTGACCGAAAATACACATTGATATAGCTCTTTGTGTGACTTTGTTCTAGCTTCATTCCAACTCTTCATGGACTAGGTGGAGTCCTCTTGTTATATATTCAAACTCTCTTCAAAGATCAAGGTAAAACAACTACATTAATGTTTTTGAAACAATGTAAAATTAGGGTTTACAATGAGATGAAGCTTATAGCTTGAATACTCATTATAATGTTTGTATATTGTTTAGAACTTGACAAGGAATCAAATACCTACCGGTTTTAGTGAAACAAGAAAGGAGTTGTTTGGAAAAGAGGTAAATCTACTAACCTAATGTTGTTTAATGCCTTAGGAGAAATGAGCTTATAAATGCTTGTTAAAACTACCTAAAGAGCAAATGGTGAATGACCTAGTAAATGTTCTCAAGGAGACTAGTAAAATAACATATGTCTTGTTGTATGTAATCGCAGGTTAAAGGCATATATATTGTGGAAATTCAGTGTTTATGATTTAAGCACTTTAAGGGCCTAAGAGCCATGCATTTTAAGGGCCTAAGTGCCATGCAATTTAAATTATGCACTATATTGTGATGTAGTGTGAATTTGGTGAAGTTGTGTAAGAAAGTGTTCTTGGTGTTCTTAGTGTTCTTGGATGTTTAATGATGAAAACAATGTGCTTTGGTGTAACAAAACTAGGAGAACTATGTCGAAATTTAGGAAATGTATAAGGAGTTCAGATGTTTTAAAGGAATTTGATGAACTAGGAAGTGCTCTAGAGTGTAACAAGGACTTAGGCATGATCTTGAGGTTTTAGTAAGTACCAAAGTCACTTTGGGACTTAGGTAAATACTTAGGCAAACTTTGGTAATAAGGAGAAAGTGTAAACTTGGAAAAGAATTTTCAAGAAGGATATAAGGAGTTAGTTGTGAGAGATGATGCTTGGGAGATGATGTTAAAATAAGGAGAAAGCTTTTGGGATAGTAGTTATCATAGGTATGAAACACCACTTGAAAAACTAGGAGAAAACATTGTAAGTGTTAGGAATTTTGTGAAGAAATGGGTAAAGGCTTAAGGAATTAGAAATGAGTTTTAAGTGTTTAAGGATGTCTTAAGGTGTGTTTGAAGTGCCCAAATGAGGTTAGGGGTACTAGGTTATATGGGGTGAAGTTTGGAGTTGAATGTGAAAAGGAAAACAAAGGTCTGGGGCAGACCGAACTTGCGACCGAACTTGCAAGTTCGGTCGAGCCCAGTTTACCCTACGAGAATTGGCTTCTGGAATGGACCGACCTTGGGGACCGGACTTGCAAGGTCGGTCGGGCTTGTATTTTGTGTACGGATTGAGCTACTGGAAACGACCGAACATAGGACCGGACTTGGCAAGTTCGGTCGGGCTAAATTTTCAAAGGGAAGAAACTCTCGGGAAAAGACCGAACATGCGACCGAACTTACAAGGTCGGTCGGAGTAGAAAATTTTGACGGAAATGTGTTCTGGAATCGACCGAACTTGGGTAAGTTCGGTCGGACCTAAACTTGTAAAAAAAAAACAGAAAAGAATGTGACTTATGTAGTTAACCCTAGGGTGTATAATGAAGATAACCTAGGGTAGAATAGACATTAAAACATGTCATACAATCATGTTAAATACTTAGTAAGTTTGAAGTTAAATAAATAATTAACCGACGTTACTAATGTGTTTAGGATTCTCTCAAGGTGGAAATCAATCGAGGCAAGGACCAAGGTATGGTTTTCTTGCAGTCTGTTGCCTACCGGTTTACACCGGCTTGTGTGTTGTTTGTTTTTCTGTGTGTTTATGACTTTGTAAGATTAAACCATGTAAAGAGTTTACAGTTGTTAATATATTATGTTGTTAAGTATGACTCTCTCTTCCCTTGCGTGTGTCTAACAAGACTTGACCTGTTATTGTGAATTGTTTGTTGAGTTCAATGATGAACTACTAACAAGGGCTAACGGGGGAAGTGAGGAGTCCGGTCTGTTCCGGCCACGCGTGTGAGTATGGGAGTCGATGTCATAACCGGTTCGATTCTCTCTGTATGTTATGGTTGAGTTTCCAATTTGGTTTCCAACCTTCCCTTTAGCTTAACCAAGGCTATTTTACTGACTCACGTCGGGCCACAGGGGCATACTATGTGTTATTTCGGTGTGCTTGGATCACTATATCCGAGGCACCTTGTGTTAAGTTAACCGTTCAATCTAACCGGACGGTAACGAGTTATGTAACGAGCTAAGTATGAGCATGGCAACATTCTCTAGGCTCTCAATGGGGACTAACTGTGTTGGTTCTCTTCCTAAAAGGAATTGTATGTGTGTGATGTGTGTTATGATGTGTACAATACCCATGTTATGTTATATATGTATGGTGTGTTTTAAAATAAATACCATGTCATCATGACAAATAGTTTGCGCGCATTCCGGTAGTCGATGGGCTGCGCGTTAACCATGCCAGCCAAGGGTTGCTGACCCCCTCGGGGGATCTATATTTCTTTTACTGCAGGATGAGGATCGAAGAAGCGGAGTGGCTCTAGATCCTAGGGTGTAGTTTACTTTTGGAGTACTTTTGGATGTTTGCCCGGGATGCGCCTGTGCTCCCGTGGCGTGTTATATACTTGTTATGACGGTTTACAGTGACGGTATACAGTGAAGGATTTATGTAAACACTCGGTATTTTGTTGATGTATATATATGGTTATTAGTTCTATGCTCGGGAGTCTGATCATCAGACCGGTACACTTGTATTTATTCAGCCTTGTTAACCACGTGGGTGGTTGACGGCGTTGTAGCACCAATCGTTTAGTTACTGTTTAGTCGTTTATATTCCGCTGCGATTCCAAGTAATGTGATGTGCGTAGTAGGGGTGTTACAAAAAGTGGTATCAGAGCGAAGTATCGCTCTGATGACTAGAATACCGAGCTTAGGGATATACCGAGTTAGGAAACCTAACTACAGATACCTAAGTGAACAGATTTGGAAAGGTTAACCACTAACTAAGTGTGGAATTACCTGGTTGTCGGGAAGATGTTATAACCATTGGACCGATAAGTGTGCAAGCATAATGCTAATGAGATGTTCATATGAATTCAGATGGCAGGTAGACCACGAGGTAGAGGCCGCGGGCGCGGTACTGGAGGTATGGGTGACCAGGGCGATGATACTACGGCACAGACCATGGCTGAGGCAGTTGCAGCCGCCGTAGCCCAGTTGGTACCCGATTTGGTTGCTGCTATACAGCAAGGGCAACAGCCCGGAGTTCAGCCACCACCACCACCGCCACGAGAGACCAATTGGGTCAAGGCGTTGGCTGATCTGAGGCCGCCCTCATTCAGTGGGGAGACCGATCCCCGTAAGCTCGAGGCGTACATCTCCGAAATGGAGACCGCCTTCGAAACCCTAGCACCACCTGAGCAGGTCAAGGTACGACTTGCTGCTTATTACTTGAAGGGCTCGGCACAGAACTGGTGGAAGCTTGTGCGAGAGGGCAGAGTTGCTGACCCGACTTTTCATGGAGGGAGTACACGGCTCTGCTGCGAGCCAATACTACCCTATACATGTGCAAGAGGCCAAGCGCCTGGAGTTGGACAGTTGAGGCAAGGGGATAAGATGACGGTAGATGAGTACTACTCAGCCTTCATCGACTTATCACCTGCTACGGATCTGGGTACTCAGACCGGATTCTTGTGAACCGTTTCTACAACGGACTGAACTATCGCCTACGCTACGGCATGGGGCCTACTGGATATACCACTTTGCAGGTAAAGGAAACTACAGTGTATGTGAATAAGTGTGTACGATGTGTTAATGTGTTGTGAATTTATTTGGCGGGCATAATGACACCCTAAATATAGGAGTGCTATCATGCCGCTGCAATTGTGGAGATCACCGTCCGTCTGAGGGACGAGGAGAGTGCGCTCAAGCGCAAGGCTCAGAACGAGGGCCAAGGCACGCAAGGGCAGTGGGGAGGGAAGAAGAAGAAATCTACCCCCAGTCCCAGAAAGGACAGCAACAAGGTGGCAAGGGCCAGACCCAGACCACCACTGCTGAGGAGCCTCTGCAGCTCACCTATGCGTATGCGGCCAAGCCCCTACGTTCTTACCCACCTAAGGGTAATTGTCTAATCCTGTGTGATAAGTTAGAGTATATGTTGATAAGTGTGGAACAAGTATTGATTGTGTATTGTGATAGCAGCTAGCACGGGCTCTGGACGGAGCGCCACTATTACTGCAAGTGGTGCAACGGAGACCACCCGGCAAGGACTGCAAGGGTAACGATGTTCAGTGCCGATACTGTAAGAAGATGGGTCACCGCGATCATGAATGCTGGCAGAACCCAAACAGTAGGAACTACAGGCCCAAGGGGCAATGGAAGGGTAAGGCCACTGCGACCACGATGGCCAGAAGACGGCAAACCAGCCACCCCCAGATCAGAGGTACACGGAGTCCAGAAGGGGAAGGGGTCGGGGTCCAACAAGGCCACCCTGAATGTGGTGGACCGGTCTGAGGCGCCAGGGCCCTCTTCTAGACCAGGTACCGCCTAAACTGTTGAATGTAATAAGTGTCTGCATACCGCATTTGCATGTGTGTGAGTGAGTTTAAATAAACAACCATGTGAGTAAATAAATAAAGTATAGTGTGAGATTTACCTAATTAGAGTACTCTAAACTTAAAGGAACCTTCATATATGTTATCCAATCCCACCCCACCAAACCCTGAAGAAACCACCATCAACATCACCGACTTTCCATTGGAGCAATGTCAGGTTATCCAGCCAGGTATGATACTCTTAAATGGATACCTGACACCGGAAGCACAAATCCATATCATCAGACGATGCGACGAACTTGGAGCAAAACCAGGAGGGTTCTACACACCCGAATACCCGAACGGAGCAAGGATGCAATTAAAGATGATGTGCATGGGTAAGGACTGGAACCCTTACACCAAGACATATCAAGAAATGCGAGCTGAAGATGGAGCAACAGTACCAAGTATACCAGAGGAGTTCCATGCGGTCGTTAACCACGCCGTGGGAATTGCTCAACAAGTTGAACGGATCAATTCCAAGTGTGAAAGCAGATCTATGCATTGTGAACTTCTACCAGAAAGGTGGACGGTTAGGTATACACCAAGACAAGGACGAGTCACCCGAGTCTCTAAGTAAGGGAGTACCCGTGGTGTCTTGGTCCATTGGTGATACCGCAGTGTGTGTATATGGCGAGCAGAAGCGTGCTGACCTCGCAAAGAAGCTACTGTTGAAATCGGGAGATGTATTAATCATGGGTGGGCAATCAAGGATGCTATACCATGGCATCAGAAAGATCAAACTGAATACCGCACCGTCGGCAGTGATCAATGCCACACACATGAAACCCGGACGTTTGAATTTGACCTTCAGACAGTTTTAAGCCTTGTATAATTATGTGATAAACCAGTGTGTATTAAGGATGTTGTAAGTGTAAATCATGGCGACAGTATAAGCCAATGAATGTTGTAAAAAGAGTGTGTTAATGAATAAAGTGGAGTTGTTTGAAGCATATAAACCGTGTTGTTACCCAATACTTATTAGTTTGCCAATGAATTAGGCTGTGCACTCGGAACGGGAGGTATACTGAGTGTCTGCAATAAGGCAGAAGCCGGCAAGAGCGGCACAATCCTCACCGGTACCTTTCCAGTGAATGGCGTGGATGCATCGATCTTGTTCGACTCTGGAGCCTCACACACATTCATTTCGCTATCATTGCGAAGAGGCTGGGGTTAGACGGTGAAGAGATGCCAGACTTCGTGGTCACTCTCCCGTCGAAAGAGCGGATCAGATGTACCCGCTACTACCGAGATGATTGTTCGAATCAGGGGTGAAGAGTTTCCGATCGACTTGATAGAGTTCGACGGGCTAGGCTTTGATGTGATTGTCGGGATGAACTGGTTGGAGCGGTACAAGGGCAGAATCCTGTGTGCCGAGCATCGACTGCTTCTTCGGAGTCCATCTGGGGTTACCATATCTTACCGCCAGAGGCCCAGGGAGCCTTCGACTCAGATCATCACCGCCATGGCTATGTATCACGAGTTACGACGAGGGAGTGATGTATACCTCTGCTATGTCCAGGACATAGAGAGAGACCCTGAGGTTAGCCCAGATGTGCCGGTAGTGTCGGAGTTTCCTGATGTATTTCCTAAGGAACTGCCGGGCATGCCGCCAGCACGAGAGGTTGAGTTTGAGATTGATTTAGTTCCGGGCACCGGACCCATTGCGAAAGCACCTTATCGTATGGCTCCAGCAGAGATGACAGAGCTCAAGGAGCAGCTGAGAGACCTACTCGACAAGGGCTTTATCCGCCCTAGTGTTTCACCATGGGGAGCGCCGGTCCTCTTCGTGAAGAAGAAGGACGGTAGCCTCCGCCTGTGTATTGATTATCGGGAGCTGAACGCTGTTACGGTGAAGAACCGTTACCCCTTACCACGCATCGACGATCTATTTGATCAGCTGAGGGGAGCATCAGTATTCTCCAAGATAGACCTACGTTCCGGATACCACCAGATTGCCATCCGTGACAGTGATATCGAAAAGACAGCTTTCAGAACTAGGTATGGGCATTATGAGTTCACAGTTATGCCGTTTGGCTTGTCAAATGCACCAGCAAAGTTCATGGACTTAATGAACCGTTTGTTCCAAGATCAGTTGACAAATCAGTGGTAGTCTTCATCGATGACATACTTGTGTATTCGAAATCGAGAGGTGAGCATGAAAGCCACCTGAGAGATGTATTGCAAACGTTGAGGAAAAATCAGCTGTATGCTAAATTTTCTAAGTGTGAATTTTGGTTGAACCAAGTATCATTTCTTGGACATGTGATTTCTGAGGCCGGGATCGTTGTTGATCCGGCAAAGATAGATGCAGTGCGCACCTGGCCTAGGCCGAAGATAGTTACCGATATCAGGAGCTTCCTCGGTCTGGCTGGTTACTATAGGAGGTTTGTGAAGAACTTCTCCAGTGTCTCGAAGCCGATGACTTCCTTGATGAAAAAGGATGCACCATTCGAGTGGACAGTCGACTGTGAGAGTTCTTTCGCGAGTCTCAAGGATGCTCTGACATCTGCACCGGTTCTGACATTACCAGACGGTCCAGATGGTTTTGAGGTCTATTGCGACGCATCAGGCAGGGGTATGGGTTGTGTGTTGATGCAACACGGGAAGGTCGTAGCTTACGCCTCCCGACAGCTGAAGAAACATGAGGAGAACTACCCTACCCACGACTTAGAATTGGGTGCCATCGTCTTCGCATTGAAGATATGGCGACATCATTTGTATGGGGTAAGCGTGACAATCTATTCCGACCATAAGAGTTTGAAATACTTGTTCACTCAGAAAGAGTTGAACATGAGGCAAAGGAGGTGGGTCGAGTTCTTAAATGATTATGACATCAATTTACAGTATAAGGAGGGTAAGGCAAATGTGGTAGCTGACGCATTGAGTCGCCGAGCACACTCTCTCCATTCGCTAGTCTCTCATACTGGCTTGGTTGAAGAGGTGCGGAGTGCTCAGATGACGGATCAGTACATGATGGAGATTAGGCAGAAGCTTATTGATGGCACATTCGAGGGTCAGAAGTACGACTTCAGACTCCACGATGATGACCTGATTAGGCTTAATGGCCGACTGTGTATACCCAGGAGTAGCGCTGAGTTGAAGGAGCGCATATTGAGTGAATCCCATTGTTCTACTACTTCGATTCACCCCGGAGCTTCAAAGATGTATAAAGGTATGAAAAGATATTTTTGGTGGACTGGAATGAAAAAGGATGTGAATGACTATGTGTTGAGGTGTCTCACTTGTCAGAAGGTCAAGTTTGAGCACCGACGGCCTGGTGGTATGGTGCAGCCAATGCCAGTGCCGGAGTGGAAGTTCCATGACATATCTATGGACTTCGTGGTAGGGCTTCCACCTACAAGGGGAGGTCTGAATATGATTTGGGTTGTGGTAGACCGACTGACCAAGGTGGCTCGATTCATACCGATGAAGGACACCTGGAAAGTGGCTAAGCTTGCAGAGCTCTTCGACAAAGAAATTGTAAGACATCATGGTGTACCAAAGACGATTGTATCTGACAGAGATACCAGATTCCTATCCAGATATTGGAAGTCTACGCGAGAAGCGTTGGGTACTGAACTGAAATTGAGTACAGCGTTTCACCCACAGACAGATGGTCAGAGTGAGCGCACCATTCAGACACTTGAGGATATGCTACGTGCATGTGCACTTGACTTTCAGACCAGCTGGATTGATAAGTTACATCTGATCGAGTTAGTTACAATAACAGTTATCATGCATCGATCAAGATGTCTCCTTCCAGGCATTGTACGGTAGACCATGCCGCACGCCATTATGCTGGGATGAGTCGAGTGAGACGGTCATTATAGGACCAGAGTATTGAGCAAGTTCAGGCAGAAGTTCGCCAGATCCGGGCTAATATGAAGCAGCTCAGGATAGACAGAAGTCGTACGCAGATGTGCGCCGAGCGACCTGGAGTTCGCCGTGGGCGATCAGGTATTTTTGAGAGTATCCCCATGAAGGGAGTATTTCGTTTTGGCCAGAAAGGCAAGTTGAGCCCAAATAGTGGGGCCTTATGTTGTGACGGAGCGGATCGGCCCGGTAGCTTATAGACTTGATTACCCGCCGAGCTGGGCAAGGTACATGATGTATTTCATGTGTCCCAGTTGAAGAAGTATATGTCTCATCCGTCTCATGTGCTTCAGCCTGAAAGGCTAACTTTAGAGCCGACCATGCGATCAGTGGAGACTCCCGTACAGATTCTGGATACTAAGACTCGAGACACTCGCCATAAGTCCGTGAGACTGGTGAAGGTCCTCTGGTCTAACCAGGACGTCGAGGAGGCCACTTGGGAGCTGGAAGATAAGATGAAGGCGAAGTACCCGTCATTGTTTACTTCTTAGTGTTTGTATGTATAGGGTACGGGGCGTACCCCTATTTAAGGGGGGTAGAGCCGTTTCGGTATGGTTGTGTGCGACATGTATATGTATACATTGTCTATGTTATGTTACAGACCGCTGAGTCTGAATGATGTTGTGATGTTTTATTGTTTGGACCATGTGTCCGACATGATGTAAAGATGTTGTTAATGTGATATGGAAGTGTTGTTGATATTTGTTCTCATGTTCTAATTTAGGTTATGTGGAAGTATGAACTTTGGGGACAAAGTTCTTTTAAGGGGGTAGATTGAAATACCCCAAACCTAGTTATGTTGTTTAAACACCTAAATATGGTGTAATAAGACTAAAAAGAGTCTTAGAAACATTAGTAAACAAATTTAAACAAAAGGAAACACAAAATGTGCTTTAAAGTCAATAAGAGCCAAAATGTGCTCTAAGCTTGGGATAAACTTGGTTAAGACCTAATGAACTTACCAAGACCTCATTTATATACTAATGAACTTATTAAACCAATTACCAAAGAAAACCAAGCTTGAAAACAAGTTAAAACACAAAATGTGCTTTAAGAAGTCTTAAAGCACATTTTTGAAAAATTGTCTTGTAAATGAGTTTTGAATGGCTAAATGTCCATCATTACTCTTAAATATAATGTGTACTATATAGTATCACATTTGGGTGGCTATATTAATGGGAAATCAAAAATTTCACTTCTAAGTGCCTTGTTTTGGTGAATAGTTTTTATAAGCTAGTTTATAACATATGTTGTATTAAGTAATTAAATTGACAAACAAAGACTAAAGTACCCTCATATTAATAAAGGGGGCCGGTTTCTTAAGTGTGGTGACTCACCACTCACTTGTTATTTTGTTAAACAAATAAAGATGACTAATATAACTACTTTTTACTTTAAAGCATAAATATCTTTTAAAAGCAATTTATCTCTTCTCTCTTTCCTTCCTTCATTTCCCACGGTTCCAAACACCATCTTCCTCCCTTCTTGCTGTTCTCTCACGGTAATACCACCACCACCATTAAAACTCTAGCTTTGACCACTTGTAAAATCTAGCTCACTTGTCCAAATCAAAAACAAACACCACCAATCTCTTCCTCTCATCAAGCTCTTCATTCCTATCTTCTCAAAACTTCAAGAGCCCCATTTCGGTGCCATGGAGTTCCACCATTGAAGGAGCTTGAGCTTGTCTTTTACATATTGTTGATCTCCTTTGCTTCTAGGTAAGGAATCTCAAAGAAAAATCATGTTTCCTCCATGTTTTTACCTTGACCGAAAATACACATTGATATAGCTCTTTGTGTGACTTTGTTCTAGCTTCATTCCAACTCTTCATGGACTAGGTGGAGTCCTCTCTTGTTATATATTCAAACTCTCTTCAAAGATCAAGGTAAAACAACTACATTAATTTTTGAAACAATGTAAAATTAGGGTTTGCAATGAGATGAAGCTTATAGCTTGAATACTCATTATAATGTTTGTATATTGTTTAGAACTTGACAAAGAATCAAATACCTACCGGTTTTTAAGAAACAAGAAGGAAGTTGTTTGGAAAAGAGGTAAATCTACTAACCTAATGTTGTTTAATGCCTTAGGAGAAATGAGCTTATAAATGCTTATTAAAACTACCTAAAGAGCAAATGGTGAATGACTAGTAAATGTTCTCAAGGAGACTAGTAAAATCATATGTGTTGTATTTCGCAGGTTAAAGGCAAATATATTGTGGAAATTCAGTGTTTAAGGATTAGCACTTTAAGGGCCTAAGAGCCATGCATTTTAAGGGCCTAAGTGCCATGCAATTTAAATTATGCACTATATTGTGATGTAGTGTTATGGTGAAGTTGTGTATAATAAAGTGTGATGTGATTGTTAGTTCTTGGTTATTTGTTGGTGAAAACAATGTGCTTGGTGTAACAAAAACTAGGAGAACTATGTCGAAATTTAGGAAATGCATAAGGAGTTCAAGATGTTGTAAAGGAATTTTGATGAACTAGGAAGTGTTCTAGAGTGTAATAAGGACTTAGGCATGATCTTGAGATTTTAGTAAGTACCAAAGTCACCTTGGGACTTAGGTAAATACTTAGGCAAACTTGGTAAATAAGGAGAAAGTGTAAACTTGGAAAAGAATTTTCAAGAAGGATATAAGGAGTTAGTTGTGAGAGATGATGCTTGGGAGATGGTTAAAATAAGGAGAAGCTTTTGGGATAGTAGTTATCATAGGTATGAAACACCACTTGAAAAACTAGGAGAAAACATTGTAAGTGTTAGGAATTTTGTGAAGATATAAGTAAAGGTTTAAGGAATTAGAAAATGGGTTTTATGAGTGTTTAAGGATGTCTTAAGGTGTGTTTAAAGTGCCCAAATGAGGTTAGGGGGTACTAGGTTATATGGGGTGAAGTTTGGAGTTGAATGTGAAAAGGAAAACAAAGGTCTGGGGCAGACCGAACTTGCGACCGAACTTGCAAGTTCGGTCGAGCCCAGTTTACCCTGCGAGAATTGGCTTCTGGAATGGACCGACCTTGGGGACCGGACTTGCAAGGTCGGTCGGGCTTGTATTTTGTGTACGGATTGAGCTACTGGAAACGACCGAACATAGGACCGGACTTGCAAGCGGTCGTGGCTAAATTTTCAAAGGGAAGAAACTCTGGGAAAGACCAAACATGCGACCGAACTTACAAGGTCGGTCGGAGTAGAAAATTTTGACGGAAATGTGTTCTGGAATCGACCGAACTTGGGTAAGTTCGGTCGGTAAGGTCGGTCGGACCTAAACTTGTAAAAAAAAAAACAGAAAAGAATGTGACTTATGTAGTTAACCCTAGGGTGTATAATGAAGATAACCTAGGGTAGAATAGACATTAAAACATGTCATACAATCATGTTAAATACTTAGTAAGTTTGAAGTTAAATAAATAATTAACCGACGTTACTAATGTGTTTAGGATTCTCTCAAGGTGGAAATCAATCGAGGCAAGGACCAAGGTATGGTTTTCTTGCAGTCTGTTGCCTACCGGTTTACACCGGCTTGTGTGTTGTTTTTTTTCTGTGTGTTATGACTTTGTAAGATTAAACCATGTAAAGAGTTTACAGTTGTTGAATATTATTATGTTGTTAAGTATGATCTCTCTTCCCTTGCGTGTGTCTAACAAGACTTGACCTGTTATTGTGAATTGTTTGTTGAGTTCAATGATGAACTACTAACAAGGGCTAACGGGGGAAGTGAGGAGTCCGGTCTGTTCCGGCCACGGCGTGTGAGTATGGGAGTCGATGTCATAACCGGTTCGATTCTCTCTGTATGTTATGGTTGAGTTTCCAATTTGGTTTCCAACCTTCCCTTTAGCTTAACCAAGGCTATTTTACTGACTCACGTCGGGCCATAGGGGCATACTATGTGTTATTTCGGTGTGCTTGGATCACTATATCCGAGGCACCTTGTGTTAAGTTAACCGTTCAATCTAACCGGACGGTAACGAGTTATGTAACGAGCTAAGTATGAGCATGGCAACATTCTCTAGGCTCTCAATGGGGACTAACTGTGTTGGTTCTCTTCCTAAAAGGAATCGTATGTGTGTGATGTGTGTTATGATGTGTACAATACCCATGTTATGTTATATATGTATGAGTTGTGTGTTTTAAAATAAATACCATGTCATCATGACAAATAGTTTGCGCGCATCCGGTAGCCGATGGCTGCGCGTTAACCAGCCAAGGGTTGCTGACCCCTCGGGGGATCCATATTTCTTTTACTGCAGGATGAGGATCGAAGAAGCGGAGTGGCTCTAGATCCTAGGGTGTAGTTTACTTTGGAGTACTTTTGGATGTTTGCCCGGGATGCGCCTGTGCTCCCGTGGCGTGTTATATACTTGGTTTACAGTGACGGTATACAGTGAAGGATTTATGTAAACACTCGGTATTTTGTTGAGTATACATATGGTTATTAGTCTATGCTCGGGAGTCTGATCATCAGACCGGTACACTTGTTTTATTCAGCCTTGTTAACCACGTGGGTGGGTTGACGTCGTTGTAGCACAATCATTTAGTTACTGTTTAGTCGTTTATATTCCGCTGCGATTCCAAGTAATGTGATGTGCGTAGTAGGGGTGTTACACATAACCTATAGGTGTGAAGATGTCCCTCCAAACATAAACAGTACTAGATATTGGAGAGAAACAAGAAAGCCTTTCATAATAAAGGGCCATGGCATCAAAATCAGTGATGACGTCAATGCGTAACAAAACCTAACAGTGGTTTGAAAGAAATCTATCCATTAGAATCTTAAGACATTAGCGAAGAATAATGAATGACTGGCGCATAAGGACATGCGCGAGGTGGTGATAGATTGGCATAGGCGCACGACGCTCGCTCGAGATGAGGGCGGCGACGCTCGCTCGAGATGCGGCGCTGAGGCAGGACACGCGCGGGGTGTGATGGGCGGGGATGGCGGGAGTCACAGGCACAGCGTCGGGCATGGGGGGATAGACTGGGCGTCGAGTGCCGAATATTGACCACTGATTCACCAAATTTAAATTATACTTGGTCGATACAATTAATAATCTATAGTTAAAAAATAATATTAAAAAGATTGTCATCCATTTTGTAATGTATTGAAATACCCCTAAATTAATTTAAATTAATTTAGGGGATTTCTTTTATTAAACCTTTAATAATATTATTAAGTATTAAATTATTATATGGAATGAGGAATATTAAATTATTATATGGAATTATGAATATTAAATTATTATATGGGGTTTGTGAAATTTATTTAGGGGTTTTTCTCCTATTTAACCCTAATTATTATACATTATATAGTATTATGAATTTAATAATAAGATTTATAAGTCAATAAATCTTGGGAAAATTATTAAACACTCCAAATATATTATAAAGATTTTAGGAAGTGTTGGAACATTGTTTTGAAACATAGAAGTCAATATAAAATTCTAGAAACCTTAAAGCTTATTAAGCCTTGCTAGAGTTGACTTTTTTAGAATGGTCAAACCAGGCCATGAAACCTATACCAATAAATAGGTTATGAAAAACCATGAAGATCGATAAAAAGAACGTCAAAAACGGATCATCCTAGCCAAGTTATGTAGTTTGAAGTTTAGAGCCAAAATGTATAACTGCCAACGTGTCAGCCTCTCGTGCGCCCCAACACTTAGTCGATTCTATCTCCTTGTTTTTCTCCAACAATCATCGATTTTGACCTAACTTGTGACGGCTATATCTCACTCGTTACTTCGAATTTTCCAGTGCCGTCTTCTCTATTCTTTTCTCCTTAATTCCTCTTTACAATCATAACTCATACAAGCCCTAACTCATTCTACGTCGTCTTGCCATAACTCCGGTATTAAAACATAAATGTAAAGGGTTTATTGAGTTAAATCTTTGGTGAAAAACCTATATATGGAGGAAGGGGATTAAGTTTGGGTACTCCAAGATACAACATCTACCCCTGGTTGGATATAAAAAAAAAATCAATAAAAGAAGTTACTTAAAGATTGAGTGGAGTAATACTAAACTAAGTATCATTGATCCTTAAATACTTGAGTATTGAGCATCTTAAAAAAAAAAAAAATTTGAGAGTTACTTAAAGATTGAAAATCCTCATGTTTACTTGGAAGTTTAACATTATACAGGTATAAAATTTTAAAAGACACACTAAGAGTGATATTTACCAAAAGCCACCATTGTCTAAGAGAGTACTAAGATTTAATAATCAGAAGAATACTTACATAGAACAAACCTTAAGGAAAATAATTATCAAGAGTGAGTGAGTTTTCATTAGACTAATGCATTTGACCTAAAATTTTATACAGGGTCCCTACCTTAAAAAATATATATATAATGTATAAATTTTAAGATAAAGGAATCAGATTTTGGACGAACTTTCTAAAATTCTGCCTTGGGTGAAGTTATATAATAAGTAAATTTTATAAAGTAAACATAGAAACAATTGAAACTTGAAAAGTCACAGAAAATATTTATCTTATAGAGTTTTAACATATGGTTGGCCAATAAACCTTTGAAGATAATTTTGGAAGATTATTGAGGATTATTAAATGATCGGGAATATTATGTTAAACTACTCAAGTACGTTACACCCGAGGTATAGCTTAGTAATATAATTAATATGGTAAATGATCATATATGGACATATAATTCGTATCAGTCATTAAATGAATGGATAATAATCATAAGATAAAATTTTATAACCACCAAGGAAATACAAATACATAACAATCAAGAGATACAGATATATATCGATCATAGATATAATCAACGGTGCAGTAAAATTCAACAAAGCTAGTTAATAAGGTGTTGAATTCTTTGAATGTGCCATTAGTAGCGGTACGAGGGCGTACCTTAGCTCTTTTAAGGGGGATATGCTGGCATACTCCTCCTTCGTTATCTCATCCGGATTATGCCTCGTTGCATTGTTAGCAAAGGGAGAACAGTATTAGCAGAATGAGAGGTGTTTGTATGTGCTTGGTTTTTGCATTATGACTCAGTATGTGACTTTTGATTTTCATCATGCTATATCATCATGCTATATCTTGGTATATCCTGATTCAGTTTGATTTTGAGTAATCTTGAGTGGAATGTTGTTATGGAAATGGATGGAAATAAAGGATTGGTTTGGTATGGAACTTCATTGGAACTTTATTGTCTCAGCACACCCGAAGCGGTGTGAGTGCTTATTAGTTGATTTTTAAACTTCGAGGCGAAGTTTCTTTTAAGGGGGATATGCTGAAATACCCCTAAATTAATTTAAATTAATTTAGGGGATTTCTTTATTAAACCTTTAATAATATTATTAAGTATTAAATTATTATATGGAATGAGGAATATTAAATTATTATATGGAATTATGAATATTAAATTATTATATGGGGTTGTGAAATTTATTTAGGGGTTTTCTCCTATTTAACCCTAATTATTATACATTATTATATAGTATTATGAATTTAATAATAAGATTTATAAGTCAATAAATCTTGGGAAAATTATTAAACACTCCAAATATATTATAAAGATTTTAGGAAGTGTTGGAACATTGTTTTGAAACATAGAAGTCAATATAAAATTCTAGAAACCTTAAAGCTTATTAAGCCTTGCTAGAGTTGACTTTTTGAGAATGGTCAAACCAGGCCATGAAACCTATACCAATAAATAGGTTATGAAAAACCATGAAGATCGATAAAAAGAACGTCAAAAACGGATCATCCTAGCCAAAGTTATGCTAGTTTGAAGTTTAGAGCCAAAATTTTATAACTGCCACGTGTCAGCCTCTCGTGCCCCAACACTTAGTCGATTCTATCTCCTTGTTTTTCTCCAACAATCATCCGATTTTGACCTAACTTGTGACGGCTATATCTCACTCGTTACTTCGAATTTTCCAGTGCCGTCTTCTCTATTCTTTTCTCCTTAATTCCCTCTTTACAATCATAACTCATACAAGCCCTAACTCATTCTACATCGACGGGAAAGTTGATCCAAAGTTGCCAGCTTTCGAGTTCGTAACCCAGATTCCAGTTTTCATTCGATTTCAGGTAAAGTTCGTCTTGCCATAACTTCCTCGTCTTTCAACCAAATTTCGATTTCTTTAGCCCGTTGTGTAGATCTCTAATCCATCTACAACTTTCATTTTTATTCCCAAGCCTGATTCGTAACCGTTTGGAAGATATAGTCGCCCAAAGTCTTGGATTTTTCAGCACATAAAATCATAGAAAAACGACAGGTAAACTCGTAACTTTCGGGTCAATTTTCTTTCTGTATAATGCAAATTAGATTGAGTTCTTGTTATCATTGTGTAGATCTATGTCCCATGTTTCGATTGAGCCAAAGAACACAGTCTAACTCAATCTGTACCCCAAGTTATAGAGTCGCAAAGTAGGCTACCCAAACGGTCGAGCTCGAACAGTTTTCCAGAACCCGATCTTGAAATCGCTTCAATTCGAGCAATTCCGGTGAGTTTTCTTCAAATTCCTCCGATTATGCTAACCGGTTTTACAATTCCGATCTAACCCATGTTGCAATTTAACCTGTTACGCTCTAGATTAGGAGAATTTGACAGAATTGAATTCGGTAACCTTAAGAACCCTAACTCTCGAATCAAATTCGAATCTTGATGAACTCTGCATTAAAATTGGGGAAATTAGCATCATTGGAACCGAAATTTTATTACGAATCCATAGAAACAAGAATCACGCGATTTCGTTCTGTAGATTGTGAGGAATCGTCGATTTAGTACTCGATCTGTTTAGGTTGTTCGCTGAAGAACTCGCGGTACAGGGGCCGTCCGATCTCGTTCTAAGAGATTGGACGGCCAAGATTAGATCTGGTGGTTATAAGTTGTTAAAGTTTCTATAAAAATTCAGTAAATAGTCTTAACTTGTTGGGTTAATTTAAATATCTTCCCGAATGTATTTTGACTTGAAATTTTAACCATAGGTTCCTTATTTAATCTAGTTTATTTTGATGTAAATTATTATGGTTTTGGAGTTTTTAAACATAAGTTATGATTTTTGCAAGTTTCGAGTTTTCTGGAATTATTTGGCTAAATTAAAAAGATATTGTTATGAAATAAAAATTTTATAATATGTCTAAAATGTTATAGTTACTGTATATTAAGTTTAGGAATTTTTGGGCAACGGGAAAAGGTTTTAAAAATTGTGTTTGTGAGTTTTCCATAAGAATAACCTATAATATATGGTTTTTAATGTAATCAAAAATTAAAGTATAGTTGATTAATGAATTTTATAGGTTGGGGAAAATATAATAAGACAATTAACATTTAATACAGTATGTTTATAAATATTTTGGGTATTAACTTTAAGTGAGGTAAAAATTGTTACATATATATATATATTTATATGAGAGAAATAAATAGAAACTTATATTAAATCAAGGAATTTAACTAAACTACATTTTATTTATTATATATAATATGGAAGCTAATATGTTTAACTAAAACTAAGGGAAATACTCTATTTTATAAACCATAAATCAGTTGTGGATATGTCTAAAAGATATTAAATATAATTAAATACAATAGAATTTCTTAAAGAATGTTCTGGATAAATCTTGATATATGTGGTATATATATATATATATATATATATATATATATATATATATATATGTAATAAATACAATAAAAATAGATAAAGGAAATAACATTCCTTGTGAGAAATGTAATAGGAAGGATATATATATATACGATAATAAATAAATAAAAGGAATAAAATACCTTATAGAAAATATAATATGAAGGAATTAATGAGTTAAACTAAACCTCTACATGATACTAATGAAAGAATATTATATGAGGTGGTATTAATTTATGGTTATAGGTTGAGTTTTTAGTTATCTTTGAGTTTCTAAGATTTATATAAACCGTATTTAAACACATGTATTTATTTAGTCAATAACCACAATGTAAATCTATAATTTGGTTAAGAAATTAATAAGTTGAAATTTAGGAATATTTGTAATTGGTCTACATAAAGGGTTACACAAATAGATCTTATTATATAATTAATAATAAAATGAATGAAATACTTTTACATTTAAATGTTCTTATTATATAAACAATAGTAAAATAAATGAGTTACTTGTACATCTAAATGTGAAGAGGATAAATAAGTCTAGATTTAATTATTTCTTAATATTTATAGTAGTGAGTAATAACTTAATATTTTAAGATAAAATCATTAAAAGGGATTATGATATAAAACTACATTAACCTATGATTAGGAATTTAATCTAAATAATAACCCTTAAGTTTCTTACAACTAGTTAAGCCATATAAATACATTTAACACCAATATTCAGGATGTGAGTTTATAGTTAAGTAATGTATTTAGTAGTTAGAATTTATAAGGAGGTTTGTAAATAGAAATTAGATACTTAAAATCTTTAAACCTTTAATTAGATGAAACTAGGTTACATAAGAGATTTATTGATTTACCTTTTGACACTGGAAATATTAATGTGTCATTTGAATATAAGGTATGGAGATTGTTCAGAATATGTTATCTTATTAAGTAATTGAATTTCACTTACGAACCAGAATTTAATTCTTTGATAAATTCTACCTATGCTAAGATATAATGTCCATCCTAAATACAATAAAGGAAATTAATTTATTAAGTTGTTCTTTTGAAACTTAGGTTTTGTAAACAATATAAAATGTATTTAAGCTTGAGTTTAACGAAGTTTAATATAAAAGGATTATACATGGTCTATAGAGAGAATGTGTGTAAAAGTAAAACAGTTAGGGAATTAAATGTAAGTAAGGATACATAAAAGGTTATCTTAAAACACCTTATTATAAAGTTATGGTTAAGTAAATAATATACCTTGTGGATACTAAATGTGAGAGTTCGATAAGTTTGAGTTAACTATAATATGGTTATTTCAAGATGAAAAGTAATTTAACAACTTATGACAAGATTAATAGATGGTTGTAATTAAAGGCCATTCTGAACTAAAGATAAGATAATTGAGTTTAGTAGCTCAAATAAGTTGTACTAAAATGCATCTACAACACTACGATTTCAGTATACGGGATGTAGATCTGAATTAAGTTAAGGGGGAAGACTTAGTTATAATGGATTATCTAGTAGATATTGATAAAGATACATAGTCAATAAATTGTGAAATAATAGTATAGTATTCTAAGATAAACCCATCATTGGTCATAACACGATGTATGTCCTAAAGTAAGAATAAAAGTATTGAGCTTAAGAATTGTTATTGAAATTCTAAGATTGATTGAATAACGTATAATGCACTTATGTTATAAAGGTCTTTAATGTGAGAATTATGGTTAGGTATGGGTAAAGTGGATAAGGGTGGAACAATTAACAAGTGTTAATAAAATACATTCCTTGGTCTTACAACCTTGAGTTATACAACATTCTAAGACAAGTCAAAGGTTATTCATAGCATTTAAGTGAGGCTTAAAAGACAATTGAGATTTAGAAATAACAGTGAGGAGTTTATTTAAGTTTAACGTGGGCTACAAGTGATTGATGATAGACTACCTTTAATATTCTTCAGAGTACTGTTGTTGTTTGTGCAAGTTGATTAGAACTGCTACAGCGTTACCCAGGTACGATTTCTCGTACTCAGCTTGTTGTGTTTTGGACCTTATGGAATGTTTTGTACGGTTTCTCGTACTACGTTATTTTGGCTGATTGACTTGTGGAATGTTTTGGAAAACGCTAACTGACTTTAAGAGGAATTTCTAAAAAGGAATTGGTTGTGTGACTAACTCAGCTTGTGTGACTAACTGAGCCTTGAGTATGAAACTTACATGGGTATTGGTTCCTTCTATTTGGTGTTCCGTTAGACATTGACTGCTTAGGGTTTACGCTTCTGCACTCTGTAGGACTGAGTGTTTTGGTATTGCTCTGGGTAGTTGGTGATCTAGTGGGAATTTGGAAAAGGTCAATCTTGGAAATCTTTATTTCGACGTGCGCGCGTCTTCAATGGTAACAGCAGGGGGCTGTATATCCCTCGCCCATAGGGGCATTGATATTTAACAGCAGGGGGCTGTATATCCCTCGCCCATAGGGGCATTGATATTTAACAGCAGGGGGCTGTATATCCCCCGTCCATCAGGACATTTTTAATTTAACAGCAGGGGGCTGTATATCCCTCGCCCATAGGGGCATTGATATTTAACAGCAGGGGGCTGTATATCCCTCGTCCACCAGGACATTTAAATCTGACAGCAGGGGGCTGTATATCCCTCGTCCATATGGACATTGATATCTGGCGGTGGGGGCCATCTCTCCCAATTGAATTATTCCACTCTTGAGTTATTGGTTCTTGGATCTATCTTATTATTCCTAGTCCTTTGTGACTATCTGAGTCTTTATACTCCAAACGGGAATTGGTTCTAACATCAACAATGGATGCTTACTAACTATGTGGTGTGACTGCTTAAGTGGATGACTTGTTTTGGAAGTTCTTTATATCTTTGTCTTGTTTTCCTTTCTCTTTAACTTGATTGTTTTGAAGTGCTTTATCTCTGTTATACTTTTAAGAGTTTGTTTTCATGTTACTATTTATTTTGAAGAGTTATGTTTTATAAGTTTGTTTTTGGAGAATTGTACCAGTTCCATTCCAGGGAACTGACCCGCCCCTTTTGGGGTGGGCTGCTTGGTTTCATCTTGCAGGTACGAATTGATTTACAGGTGGCCACGAAGAGAATGAGCGTTTGGGATGGGACTAGGTTTTGTGGAGAGTTAATGTGTTTAATTTCTATTATGTTTGTGTTAAGTTTTTCTCGAGTTCAGACCGTAGCTTTTGTAGGTTGTAAGTTGTAATTGGTGAGGTTTGGTGCCGGGTGTTTGGAACCCGATGGTCTGTAATCGCCTTAGAGTTTTATTTCGCTGTATTTATGGTTAATAGGGGCGTTACATGTAGCCAACCAATACTAAATATCAGTCTTCATCAAGAGTAGGGATGTCAATCTTGACATGAACCCGAAATCCGACACGCTAAAACGTGGGTTTGGTTGCAATTTTCAACCGAAGACATTTTTGGGCCGGGTTCGGGTTGGGTTGCTAAAAACACGGGTCGGTTTGGGTTTGAGCTGCCAGCCCGATTTCAACCCGTAACCCGAAAACATTTTTAAAAAAGAAAATATATTTCTTATATATGGGACATAACTCTTAATATATCAATCATGTAACCATTTATGTTTGATGGTTATATATGTTCTGTTATATTGTCTTGGTGGTTTTGTGTAGAATTTGTATTGATAGTACCATATTTCTAATTTGGGTCGATTTCAGGTTGATTTTAGGTCAATTTTGGGTTAATTTCAGGTCGATTTCGGGTTGATTTTGGGTGTCGGGTTAGTTTCGGTTGATTTCAGGTCACCAGGTCGGTTTCGGGTTAAGGTGAAACATGAGCAGGTCAGGTTCGGGCCGTCACCATATCGAATCTCCATCTAAGGAATCCCGAGCCATTGAATTTTTGTACAAGACATAACCCAAGATTCTCTGTGGCATGGACATAAATGGGATCATTGAGATCAATGGTGGCGCAAGTTGTAGAAGACAAACTTGGATCTTTCTTCCTTTGTTTGTTCGTCTGTCACGTATGCCAATAGATAGAACAAAGATCGACCTTCGTGTACTCTTGATACCATATTAGAATTTAGTTTGTAAAAATTTGTATTTGTGTGAAAGCGGTTGTGGCCTACTTGTATTGAATGTATATCAATATGAATTACAACCCTAATTGTTTTTATACTAATCTAGAGATAAAAGATCTTGTAACAGAAAGTAGTTGTAAAAGATAAATAACAAAGATTTTCAAGCTTTCCTAGATTACAATCATGGGGCATACTAATAATATTGGGCTTAACTATGGGCTCAATATTCCAATACATGTTGTCGCAGGATAGGGTTTTGTGTTATTATCTACATTTGATGATGGACCCTAGCTGACAGCCCCTTTAGAGAAATGTAGAATAGTATAGCAATAGGCAAAGAATGAGAGTAGTAGAATCGCATGCATGACAACAGTTAATTACACCTCAAATCAGTCGATAGAAGTTGGACCGTGATAAGTGAGAAATACATAAACATTTAAGGGTTTAATCTACATTATATTTACTTACTTTCAGGATAATATTACTCACTTATCGTATGTTTTTCCTAAGATTTATGTTTTGATATTAATTGATACATTTTATGTATCAAATGTAGTAAAAAGTCTTGGAATCACATAGTTTACTTCACAAGCTTTCCAACGCAACAAACGGCGAGTGAAACGGAGCTAAAACAAGAATCTAAGCCCAGTTGAAGATTGCAGAAAATGAGAAAAAGAACACGTCCTAATTGCGGACTCAAACTCGGACGCAACAAAAGAACACGTCCTAATTGCGGACTCAAACTCAGACGCAACAAAAGAACACGTCCTAATTGCGGACTCAAACTCGACGCAACAAAAGAACCCGTCCTAATTGAGGACTCAAACTCGGACGCAGCAAAAGAGCGTGTCCGCTTTGCGGACAAACGCGGACGTCTCACGTCCTGATCTGTGTCCGTACGCGGACAGAAGACACATGTAAAATGACTGCGTGAATCCAAAATCTCGCGACTGAATTTCTGCACCGCCTTCGTTGTTCTTCCTCATTTGCGGCGCCTACAAACATACTATCTACCCATAAGACGTATCAGCGCCGCACCCTTGATTTCCTCACGCCTGCTCCAACCTTGTCCTCTTCCTTCTCCTCTGCTTCTATAAAAACCCAGCTCCTTCTACGATAAAACACACACTGGAGACTGAAGAAAATACAGAGAGAACACACACCCCAAATCACTCACGTTCACCTCCAAATCACACTTCCTCCACCCAAATTCCATTTCCCCTCTATACATCCTCATCTCCACTTCATTTCCATATTTCCCATCACCAAATAAGCCTAACTCTTCCATTTTCCAAAAACCAAACGAAGAAGACGATCTGCGCAAACCAGGCCGTGTCCTAATTTGTGTCCGGTTTGTGTCCGCACAGACCCCACACGGACAAGAGTTGTCCGTGTTTGTGTCCGCGTTTATGTCGCGTGACCCACACGGACAGGACCAACTTTTGCTGTTGTTCGTTATTCTTCATTTTACCTGTTTATTATTGTTATAAGGTTGGCATAATCACGGAGACAAGCCCGGAAAGCGAAATAACTCTCCTTAAATAGAGTTCTTTCTTTCCTTAAATTTACTCTGTTTTAATGTCTACCTTATTGTTATGTATGTTCTTATAAGTATGTGTGAGTAATAAACCTAGCCTCCCAGGTTGGGAAGCAAGCCTATTTTATATAATTGTGTTATGTAGACTTCCCACTATAATCTATTTAAGCAATATTTTGATTCTTGTCCTTAATGCGCTTTAATCTTTAGGCCAATTATTAAAGTGATATTTGTAGTTCTCTTTTAAAATGCGGTGCTAAACAAGGTTCTAGACATAGGAAGTCAAAACGGGTTAACGACTAGAAGCGTGTCTCGCCTATAGGTTAATCTGTCTCCAATAGGAATTATTAATAATGCGATTAATTTATAATAACTTGGGCGAGGATTGCAGCTTGTTGTTTAAGTTAATCAGGGTTTATGTACAAGGACCGGTCAATGAACTAATTAAGATTCCTGAGTTTATTGCTAAAGTGGTGGAAGTTTATATTAATATAATTAGATGAAATAGGTGAGCAGAACAACCTAGGGTGCTTCCTTTAAAACAAAGAGTTTTACAACCGTTATTATTTCTGTTTTGATTAATTGTTTTTATTACTGTTTTGTTTACGTTAAGCTGTAACCACAATCTCCCTAAAAAAAGTGATAAGTTCTTGTCAGTAGTTTAATTAGAGTCCTCAGTTAATTTACTACACTATCAGTTAACTCCAGCAAGGTCCCCAAGAATTCGACAACCCCACAAATCCACTATTCCACAAAACGATAGGTACACTGCCTAGGTTGTAGAAGTAGTAACATATTTTTCCAACAGACCGCTAGTATTAGGAGTTGTACAGGATCGGTGTCACAATGACATTGGATGATAGTTAGTACAAATGGTGTTTTAGTGGTTGAGAAATAGCTTTTAGTGGCGGTTTTGAAGTTGTAAACCGGAATTTAACACGCCGAAAGATCAAACAATAGAAATAAAGCAAGACAGAAAATTTACGAAGATAACCCCTTCAACTCAAGGTAAAAATCTCGGGACCACAATATGATCCAAACTTCCACTATAGTATTGTGAGATTACAAAAAAGACACTCAATCCTCACCAACTCTCTAACTCTAGCCCAAAGCGAGTTCACAACTTGGTGTAGGATATTACAACTTCTTTTTTCTCACACTCACAAAAATACAAACCTTTCAAATTTATCACCCTACTCTCTCAAAACTAGATCTATTATTGAATAGATGAATTGGGCCAAGAATGAGCCTCAATTTATAGTGGTGGGTGGTCCTTGAAGTCTTCTGGAATAACCATGAGTTATGGTAGTAAATCGCATAAAGATATCCATAAAATCCACATTAAATGCTAACCATTAACTTTTCACTATTAAAGTCTCCACCATAAATGTCGACTATTAAATCCCCCCACCATAAATGTAGACCATTGAATTCTCCACCATAAATGTAGATAAGAATTCAAGGCAACTTTACAATTCTCCACGTTGACTTGAACTCTTCAACAACTCGGTGCTTCACCGTCACTTGACTATTTACTTGTTAGGAACCCAAAAGTCAACAATCTCCACCTCCAGCCAAAAAGAAGGAGACTGGATCATCATCGTTAAGGTTTGAGACGAATAATTTGCCTTTTGCGCGTCCCCATCGTGCAAACTAAAATCTCCTTATAGCGGTCACGTTTTTCATTCTTCTTCATCCTCTTTGAGATCCATGCAAAATTTACGTTGAGATAGAATATACCCTCTTCTTGATTGGATAAACTCTATCCCTAAGAAATAATACAAAGATCTCAAATCTTTGATTTTGAAGTTCAAGTCGAGATCATGTTTGATTCAATCAATTCCTTCTTGCTTAGCTCCCACAACCAAAATATCATCTACATAAATAGCAATGAGGATTCTTCAATCCTCCGTGTCCTTAAAGAATAAGGAATAATAGTTCTTTGACTGAACAAAGTGGAGTGTTCTCAAGAAACTTGCTAATTTAGAAAACCACTGCCTTGAAGCTTGCTTAAGCCCATACAAAGATTTTCTCAACAAACAAGCCTTATTTTCGCCTCTGACCTCAAGACCATCGGGAACTTTCATTAAAACTTCTTCATCTAAATATCCATACAAGAGGCATTATTTACATCGAGCTAATTAATAACCCACCCTTTGTTAAGTGCAACAACGATAAGTGCTCGAATCGTTGTTAACTTAACAACCGGTGAGAAAGTTTCGTTATAATCAAGCCCATGATGTTGTGTGAAACCCTTGGCTACCAGCCTTGTAACACCCCTCTCATTAACGACGTAATAATCACTCACGTGAACAGAAATTAAATGCGTCTCACAGCGGAAGAAAGAACGGTAATAAAACTCACATGGGTGTTACTTGCCATCCCTCGCCCATACGAGTGATGTAGCAATACAACAACGTAACAAAATGAAAACATAAGGATACATCCCGCGGTGACAACGAGATACCACCTACACACCCATCTAAGTCCCAAAAGCAACGTCTACAGTGAGCGTTCAGTTATACTCCAAAATACTTACAGTCGTCATCAGTAAACAACCTTAATACATAACAAGGTACGTACGGTAATTCCAAAATCCAAATCGTCATAACTACCCGGCCCCGCACTCCGGCTTCGTCCGTGATCAACAACCTGCATAAAGCCATAAAGGCTCAGCGATAAACGCTGAGTATGCCGAGTCTGGACCCTAATGGTCAATTAAGTCGTATTAACCGTCTTTTTATTAGTTTTGTTACATGCATCACCGGTTTACAGAATATAGCGGAAACTGTAAAAACGTAATTAAGCATGCAACAATCATCACAGATATACACAGAACAGCAGCACATCGTACAATACAATAGCATCGATAAATCACACTCCGTTCTTAATATCACGTCATCACGTATCACAACGCTCGGCCCCCCGGCCCTCACATATCGTTTGATTTGGTTAGCACTGTCGGGTGTCAGTTAGGACAACCCGAAATATAAACACTTGGACAGTAGTCCCACGTACACACAAGGTGCTCACTGCCCTGATCATCCGAAGACTCCGGACTATTTCACTTTGCCTTTGTAAAGGCGTCCATTTAGGTGGCCAAAGGCCTGGTGCCAACAGTAGCACACTCCGCCTGACGATCTATCCTGGTCCGTTCAGGATTAACTAGGGAAAACCCGACACAGGTTAACCCAAGAGATCTCTACGCGCGACCAGCAGTCGGTGACTGTCTGGATTAAGGTACACATCACTTTCATTCACACTCCACTGTTAACCTCGTTAGTTAGTAATTCAGTTACAGTTTTATATATGGAGAACATCACTTATTTGTTGGCTGCCCTGTGGGTCTTACGCATGCCTAGAATGATTCTAGGTAGTATTTATGTTTGAGTCGAAGCTCTAGAGACCGACAATGTCGTGTCCCGTTCCTAAGTGTTTTACTTAGGTTATAACTACATACTTGTAATACTTAGTGTATTAGGTCAGGCAACGGTAATCACAGTCACACAACTCGTATATGTAGTTTGATAAAAGCCGATCTATAGTCGACATAGTATTAGTCCCGTAGGACGTTCGTGCATAAATAAATAATGCAGTAAACACATATATCCATCACACATAGTCACACATGTTATCAAACAAATCCGAGCCCGAGGAATTCCTCAGGACAACCCGGATCAAACTCCTTTACATACCGTACACCGTGTCTAGGATCGCGCAGTGTAGACCGCTAAAGCTTTCGAGCGCGCACGTCTGAAGGGCGATCTAGAAATACAAAGAACGCTAAGCGTCAATCCACATGACAGTATGATTCGGTATTTCCGAATAACGTTTGAAATCCCAGTACTACGCCCCCGGACTTTTCCACTGTTACTAGTTAAAGTATCGTTATCTCAAAAGCCCCTTACTCGTCGTGTGAGTTATTATTCGGTTTACATTAGAGTATGAAACCTTACGTTATACACTTGTGGTACTTCACTCGGGATTTATTTATCATACCAAAGTCATATGCTAACCTTAATACTTTATGTCATTGTAAACTATAGTTTATACCTTTATTCTTGACATGTGTTTATATATATGTATGCGTTTAGCATGACAGTTTTGATAAACTATATTTTTTTTACCACATAATATTGTTTTGTGTTACATTTATTTCATGATGTTATATGGTATGATGTTTTATATGTCATTAGACTTTATAACACATGGTTTTGGCAACTTTATGTATGTACCGAAAATAATATACACATATGATACACTTGAGCTCCCTTATTATATAATTCTCATTAATCACAATATAACCACATAACTTATAATATGTTGTAAGTATCTAATTTTATAACATCAAAACCTTGTAGTAAAATATAACCCAAGGTTTTACAACACTTGTTTAGTTACCGGTAATATATATACATATCTGATTCCATTTCTTTCAATCCCATTCTCTCTCAAAATCACCATTCCACCACATTCATAGATTATAAAACCTAAGACTATATCACATCTTAACCCCCTCTGTAACACAATTATACAGAAGGAACATGCTATCGAAAATCCTAAGATCATGTTGGTGCATCTCTTTCCTTTGTTTCTGTTTGGTTATTTAGTTGATTTCTAAGCTTCCAATGGATGTACCAGCCTAGTTCACTCTCTTAGAAGTATCTTGGGTTCATTCTTAACTCAACTCCACCTTTTATAACTCTCTGTAACATGGTTATACAGAAACAAGATTCCTGAAACTGCAACTAAAAACAGAAACTGATGTATGCTCTTATTGTTTTCTCTGTCTGTTTTCTAAACTGAGCTACACTCCTCCTAACTCTTTACCCAGTTAGCTAATGTTTTGTCGAGGTTATAAGCTTAAGAACAGACCCAAAGCAACTCTACTAATGCCACTGAAAACTTGCGTATACAGGAACCAGACTGCAGACAGAAAATCTGAAACAGATGCACTTACTCTTCCATTTCTTTTCCCTCTGTTAGTTCACGTGTTTGATTTCCAATTCCTTCCAAGTTGTTGACCCAGTTAATTAAGTGTTCTATCAAGCTTCTTACCCAAACCGAAACCAAAACAACTTTGTTACAGACACAGAAATAGCCAGACACTGAACTGGTAAGAAACTAAAACTGAAACAAAACTGCAATTTGATATTGGTGTTTCTTTAATCTTCTGATTTACCTTTCTTGCTTACTCATTTGACCTCCATTCCTTTCTCAATTGCTTATCCAATTAGCTAAATGTATTGTGTAAGTTTTAAACCCAAAGATAACTCAAAGCAATGTTGTTATCACTTCTGGAAATTCACTTTACAGAAGCTGCTATACTGTGGAAACCGAAAAAAACTAGTTTTTGTATTCCTTCCTTAAGTTTCCCCTTTTTGGATATTAATCACTCTCCATTTCACCTAAGGTTTGCTACCCACTTAGTCAGGTGCTCTAGGAAGTCTTTAGCCTAGGAAAACTTAAAAAAGGCTGTTAGCAACTCTGTAACCCAACATACAGAAACTAAAAAAAAAAGAAATTGAAACAGAAGCACTCAATCTAATATTTCTTCCTCAATCTCTTTTCTTTACTCATGAATTGACATTTTGATTTTCCCTCCAACCTTCTTACTCTGTTAGTTAAGTGTTTGAACTAGGTTTCAACCCCCAAAGCAAATCCAAGACAATCTGCTACAGCACTGAGATGTTAAATACTGAAGTGAAAGAAACCGAAAAAAAATTAAAGCTTGGAACTGATTTATCCTCTCTTGTATTTTGCAGTTGGTTCTCAATTCTGGTTTCGAGTTTCCCCCTAGGCTACTTAGCTATCTAGTTAAGTATCTTAGTATAGTTTTCTTTTCTCAAAACAGATTCACCACCACATTGTTTAAGCTCCTGAAAGGTTGTTATACAGAAAATTCAAAATTGCAGAAATTGAATTCTAAACTGATAAGTTCTCTTATCTGTTTTCTAAACTTCAGTCCTGACCTACTAACTGGTTTCCACTTCTGCCTAGATGTTCAATTGTGTTTTAAGTTTATAGATTTACCAAGACAACTTTGCTAGTGTTACTGAAATACTGGTACTAGAACCGAAATTTCCAGAAACAAAAACTAGTACTTGTATTTTCCTTCTTCTTGTTTCATGGTTGTGCATCAGGTTGGGTTTTAATTTCCTCAAGATGTTCTTATCCTTACTTAAGTGTGTTAGGAATGGTTTGGGTTCATTAACACACAACAACTCGGTTATACAGAACTCAGAAAAGACCCACAATGGTATACACAATGCCTCTGAAATCCCTATACAGAACTAGGAAGTCAGAAACTAAAAAAGTGAGGTGTTTGTTACAATTTGTTTTAATATGTCGACTGTTTCCCCTAGTTTGTCTAGCCATCTAGTTAAGTGTGTTTTTAAGTCTAAATTTCGAAACAAACTCACAACAGCATGGGTTAGCTACCGAAGTTGTAATAGAGACAGAAGTTATATCAGAAGCATCTGTTTCTGTCTTTCAAGCTGCTAGTTGTGTGTTTTTTTTTCTTTTCTTTGATTAAGTCCTCAGTTAGAGATAGCTCACCACTTAAGCTTCCTAGTTGTTTTCCCCTGGTTGATTCTTGGCGCACATGGGACTTACAGCACCTTGGTCACTTTGACGACACTGAAAAGATTACTCAGAGGTTAAAACTGTGATAACTCAAAGAAAAGGACATGGCTGGATCAAACTGAGATAGGTATGGTCTTTACCTTGTTTCTTTTTTTTTCTTCCACCGAGAATGGTACAGCAAGGAAGATTTGCTTGGTCTTGCTCCTTCACCATGTTGAGTCCTACCCACTGGTCTATTACGTGAAGACAGGAACGAAAAAGAGTTCAAGAGCAGCTAGAACTATTACCGGTAAGCAAAGAAGGAAAGCAGTATTTAAGGCTCACCGAAATGATCAAGGAAGATGGCTATACACTTGGGTCTTTTCTTCATTCTAAATCGGGGTATACTCCTCTGATTTTTCCACGTAAAGAGAGAAGGGACTAGAGTTTAGTAGCAGCTGAGGTCATTATCGAAAATGAAGAAAGGAGGCTATGCTAGTTTCTTGCAGATTTTACCTTGGAAAGTCACCTAACTTGCTTCCTTTTCTTCTTCCAGTTCCCACCGAAGTTTCCCCCTGCTTTATCCACCAACTCAGCTCAGTTTGTTACATCTTTGAGCAGCAACCGTGGTAGTGGAGTGTTGGTTCACGATGAAAGAAGTCACAAGGAGGGTGTTGGGCTTTCGATTGAAGAGAGGAGGTGAGATCACTGGTTCGGTGTGTGTGCCCAGATCGAGTTGCATGTCGAGAGAATTGAGGAGGTTGAGTGCCTTTAGTAGGGAATGCCCATACTGGCGGAATGGAGGGGTGTCGGGTGTAAACTTTCGAGACATGCATCAGCATGGGGGAAGAACAGTACATAATAGAGGAGTAGTTTACTTTTGTCGGTTGTTTAAACATGGAGCTCAGTGGCAGTTACAGTAACGTAGTGTCTTAGTGTGGAATAAGTGAGTAGCCTTGCTACTTGTTTAATTCGTTGGAGTCTATTACTGAATTCGAGCATAGCTCAACCGGTTAAGGCTTCGGGAAAGGTACGAAAGGTCTCGGGTTTGAATCCCGGCTAGAGCACGTTTGCTCTTTTTTTGTATTAGCCATATTTATGCCTATTTCTTGTATATATGCATATATTAACATGTCGCGTTATTAGTTATATATACATATATATGCGGCTATTTTGTTATGTCACGTTATTGATTATACCTATATATGGGTACGACTATTTTTTTTGTTTTGTTTTAGCTATATGATTTCGGTCATATGTACCCATGCGACTATATTATCATGTTGTGTTATTAATTATATACAACGTTATAATATTGTAACATTGTGTATGTGTACATATATATACTATGTATATAAGTGCGTGACCGTATTAATATTAAATTGTTCGTTTGTTCGCAAGTTATTACATGCTCATAATAATGTAATATGTTCTCCTTAATTTAAATCTTACGCCATAAGGTTTTACATGCTTGATCATTTATACCTTAATGTAGTTAATTATATATTTAAATAACGTCTAATTATTTAGGGTATTTCAGTCTACCCCCCTTAAAGAGACTTCGTCCCGAAGTCGTCTTTCTCGAGTGATTTATAACAACTACCATATTGCCATGGTGCACATCTATTTGATGTGACGATATCTAAGCGATACAGTATGAACTGAATTCATAAAGGAGTACACATATATATATATCAATCATCAAACCATTCATACATCCGAGTATCTCACAGGATACTTACATCATGTTCACAACATACACATTTACGCAATGCGCAAACAAACCACCAACAAAACACGTATGCCCCGCATACAAACACACATACCCACCAACAAAACATGTATGCCCCGCATACCAAACACACATACAAGCAAGCAAAACTTGAGGCTCTACCCCCCTTTAAAAGGGTTACGCCCCCGTACCCCACAAGTACTCACAGACGCTACTCGAAAAGCGTGGATACTTGGCTCTCATCGAATCCTCTAATTCCCAAGTGGCCTCTTCGACCTCGTGGTTTGACCAAAGAATCTTGACCATGCGGACGGTCTTGTTCCTGGTCTCCCGTGTCTTCGTATCTAGAATACGGAGTGGAGTCTCTTCGTAACTAAGAGACGGGTCTAGTTCCAAGTGCTCTGGCTGTAACACATGCGAGGGGTGAGGGATGTATTTCTTCAGCTGAGATACGTGGAATACATCATGCACTCTCCCGAGCTCAGCAGGTAAGTCTAACCTGTAAGCTAACGGGCCCACTCGCTCCGTAATACGATACGGACCAACATACTTCGGGCTTAACTTGCCCTTCTGTCCAAAACGAAAGATGCCCTTCATAGGTGACACTCTGAGGAAGACTCGGTCGACTGCGAACTCGAGATCTCTCCGTCGGACGTCTGCATATGACTTCTGTCTATCTTGGGCAGCTTTCATATTTCTACGGATCTGTAGGACATCCTCTTTCACCTGCTCTAAGTACTCGGGTCCAAGGAATGTGTTCTCGCTAGCCTCGTCCCAGCAGAGAGGTGTCCTACATGGTCTACCATATAAAGCTTGGAATGGTGGCATCTGAATCGACGCGTGGTAGCTGTTGTTGTAGGCAAACTCAATCAGATGTAACCGATCAATCCAACTCTCCTAAAATCTAGGGCGCATGCTCGGAGCATGTCCTCCAATGTCTGGATGGTCCTCTCACTCTGACCATCCGTTTGCGGGTGAAAGGCGGTACTTAGCTTCAGCTTGGTACCCAAAGCCTCCTGAACTTGCCCCCAAAACCGTGATAGGAATCGAGGGTCTCTATCTGACACAATTGTTTTTGGCACGCCATGGTGTCTGATGATTTCTCTCTGGAAAAGATCCGCTAGCTTGGGAACTTTCCAAGTGTCTTTGATCGGAATAAACTTAGCCACTTTCGTCAATCTGTCGACGATCACCCAAATGGTGTTTGCACCTCCCTTAGTCGGTGGAAGGCCGACAACAAAATCCATGGATAGGTCCTCAAACTTCCAGTACGGAATGGGCATAGGCTGCACCAAACCTCCTGGTCTCCTGTGCTCGAACTTGACTTTCTGACAAGTCAAGCAGCGGGTAACAAACTCTGTTACATCCTTCTTCATACCACTCCACCAAAAGTGAGTCTTCAGATCTTTGTACATCTTCGATGATCCCGGGTGGATAGACAAGGAAGAACAATGAGCTTCACTAAGTATCTTCTCTTTCAACTCTGGGCTGGACTCTGGGATGCACAATCTGATCAGTCCGTCATCACTGAGTCTGAAATCATATTTCTGCCTCTCGAATGTGCCGTCAACTAACTGCTGCCTGATGGTCTGTATGTACTGGTCGCTCTCCTGAGCACAGCGTACTTCTTCGACTAGGCTACTGTTTGCTGACATGGCATGTAAGGAGTGAGCTCTCCGGCTCAGGGCATCGGCTACTATGTTTGCCTTCCCCTCCTTGTACTTGAGGTCGATGTCGTAGTCCTTCAAGAACTCGACCCATCGCCTCTGCCTCATGTTCAGATCTTTCTGGGTGAATAGATACTGAAGGCTTTTGTGATCAGAGTATATCGTCACTGTCACACCATACAAGTAATGTCTCCATATCTTCAAAGCAAAAACCACTGCTCCCAACTCCAAATCATGTGTCGGGTAGTTCTCCTCATGTTTCTTCAGCTGTCGGGAGGCGTAGGCTACGACCTTCCCATGCTGCATGAGTACACACCCTAGCCCCGTACCTGAGGCATCACAGTACACTTCGAACCCGTCGGTCCCTTCAGGAATGGTGAGTACGGGAGCCGACGTCAGAAGGTCCTTCAGTGTTTGAAAGGAACGCTCGCAATCCACAGTCCACACAAACTGAGTCCTTTTTCATCAAATTAGTCATAGGCTTGGCTACTTTGGAGAAGTCTTTCACAAAACGCCTGTAGTATCCAGCCAACCCCAAGAAACTGCGGATATCGGTCACTGTCTTCGGTCTCGGCCAGCTCTTGACTGCCTCTATCTTCGCAGGGTCGACAGATATGCCGCTGGCTGAAATGATGTGCCCCAAGAATGCCACGCTATCTAGCCAAAACTCACACTTCGAGAGCTTGGCGTATAGCTGGTTCTCTCTCATAATCTGTAGAACTCGCCTAAGGTGTGCTTCGTGGTCTTCCTTAGTCTTAGAGTAGATTAAGATGTCGTCGATGAATACCACTACTGATGAGTCGAGCTGCTCTCTGAACAGACGGTTCATGAGATCCATGAATACTGCAGGTGCATTTGACAATCCAAATGGCATCACGGTAAACTCGTAGTGACCGTAGCGTGTCCGGAATGCTGTCTTCTCTATGTCTCTCTCAGCAATGCGAATCTGATGGTAGCCTGATCTCAGGTCGATCTTGGAGAACACTGCTGCGCCTCTGAGCTGATCAAACAAGTCGTCGATGCGTGGAAGAGGGTATTTGTTTTTGACTGAAACGGCATTTAACTCCCTGTAGTCGATGCAGAGTCTCATACTCCCATCTTTCTTCTTGACAAACAACACTGGCGCTCCCCATGGAGATACGCTCGGTCTGATAAAGCCCTTGTCCAGTAGGTCTTCTAACTGAACCTTCAACTCTTTCATTTCTGCAGGCGCCATTCGGTAGGGTGCCTTGGCAATAGGCCCCGTGCCCGGCATAAGATCAATGGCGAACTCCACCTCTCGCACTGGTGGCATGCCTGGTAACTCCTCAGGAAACAGATCAGGGAATTCGGATACCACTGGTATATCCAAATCCATCTGCTCCTCTTGCCTCGTATCGTGGACATAACATATATATGCGGTGTGGCCCTTCCTCACTTCTTTCATTAGGGTCATAGTAGATACAATTTTGATGGTGGGTTCCTTCGGCACACTACGGTAGGAAATAGCCTTGTCCCCCGGGCTTTTGAGTAACAGTCGGTGCTCGGCACAATGTATCCGGCCCTTGTGTCTCTGCAACCAATCCATACCGATGATGACGTCGAAACCCAACCCCTTGAATATGGTCAAGTCGACAGGAAAAATCTCATCTCGTATAACAATTTGCAAGTCGCAGTAGTGTCCCGTGCATCGCACTCTCTCCCTGGATGGTAACGTGACGGTGAAGTCGGAGAGGTGCTCCAGGGTCAGTCCCAACTTCTTTGCAAAAGAAGAGGAAACGAAAGAGTGGGACGCCCCTGAGTCAAATAAGACTGATGCATCGGTGCCATTCACAGGGAAGGTACCTGTAGCATTTTGGTTTACATTAGCACGTGGCTATAAAGGTTAAATTCATTAGTTTTGGCTGGTTCCTAGCCTTACCAGTGATGACGTTGCCAATCTCCTTGGCTTGTGCCATATTCAGAATGCTGAGGTTTCCTCCTTGCTCAGATTCATGGCCTGGATTAACGAGTCGTATAAGGATAAGACTGATAACAGTTGTACGAAAGAACTTCGAAACTCCACTTTTATTTATTTCACAAATCATTACATTATACTTGCATACAAAGCTAGTAGCTTACAACATTACATCAATACTCTCTTAAAGTCAAGTTTAAACATCCCGGTTTGATGTGGGTAGTGTTTACTAAAGCTGGTGGTGCGGTGTTTAACTTAATCCGCTTGATTCCGTGATACACTAATCTCGAATCTCCACCGAATACCAAAACATCTCCAGATTTGAGGACTAGCTTCTTAGCTAAATCCATTCTTTTCTGGTCGCCATACAAGAATTTTGCTTCATCTCCAATGGAGAACGACACTACGGGGATACCCTTTGCAATGGACTCGGGTGTCTCATCCCGGTCCTGGCATAATCCCAGTCGCCCATTTTGTTCGTAGAAGTTTACAATGCAAACGTCAGCATCAATGTCGGGTACTGGTTCATCTTCAAGCTGTTGTGCGGTTCCCACCGTCTTCCGTGCTAAGGTCTTGAATCTCTCGGGTATCCTAGGTACTCTCGCCCCATCTAGTTTCCTCACTTCCTGGTATGTCCTAGTCTGTGGGTCCCAATCCCTACCTAGGCACATCATGTGTAGCCTCATCTTCGAACCGCTCGTAAAACCCAGAATGTAAAACCCACCTAGTTCTCTACCCAAGGCTCTACACTCTTCTATGATGTCGGTTTGCTCGTCTAAGGTTAGGAATTCTCTAAGGAGAATCATGCCTGGTCGGATGACTTGACTATTCTCTCTTGGATGTTCCCGTCTTTCGGCTATGGGTCTTGGCGATCTCGGTCTCATAGATAGGGGGTAGCAAATGTCAAAACTACCTAAGATGTGGAAGTTTTCCTAAGGTAAGTCACAACTTAAGGTCGTAACACACATACATGGGTCATGCTTTAAAGCGTTTAACACACATCATGGTTCATACAATAACAGTCGGGTATTAGAATTACCTGTAGTGCACTGGGCGCCCGCCTCAGCGCCTGAGGTTCCCGCTGAATTAAGGGTGGCGCGTCCCTGGTCGACTCCTTTTCCTTTCTGAAAACGCATGTCGGTGGACGTCTGGCCCCCTTGGCCACCCCGTGGCGCTCCTGATCCTCCAGCAGTGGGCTTCTGAGCAGTCTTCGTCCCCTGGTAATTCCGGCCGTCGGGGTTGGAGTAGCATTCAAAGTCGCGGTGCCCCATCTTCCTGCAGTATCGGCATTCCACCTTGTTGCCGCTGCAGTCCACACCTGGGTGATCCTTCCCGCAGCCCTTACAGTAGTAATGTCGATGGGGCTTACCGGTGCCTGTTTGCAACCGTAATTTTAGGTTAACACAAGTCATGTAAAGTATTAACATTAACGAATAGTTTGACAAGTAAATTCATGAGGAGGGTATTCTCACCCCTGAGAGGTGCCAATCTGAGTGGCTGAGCATCGATGGGTGGGCCTTCCAGTCTTGGTACGGGATCTTTCCCCTTGAAACCCTACTGAATCTGCTGCCCCTGCAGCCCCGGCTTTCCCTTCTTTTTAAATAAGCCACTGTTAAACAGATTTGGGGTCAGCACACATGATAATCAGTTAATGAATAAATCAACAATTGAAAATATTTCCTTACTTTCCCTTCTTTGAGCCCTCGCCTCGGTTCACTCCCCCGTCCTCAGACTCCTTCTCGGACTTCTTTCTTTTCTTCTGGCCCAAAGTCTCATCCGGAGTCTGGAGCATCAGCTTCGTCCTCGATGCAGCATCATAACATTCCTGGAATTTAAACTGGTGATTCTTCACACATTCACTGTAATTGGATATGTAGAACGATAATAAGAATTAACGGTGTTTAAATTTATACCTGGATGGTAGTATAAAGAGTGGCGCCCATGGCTGCCTGGATACGGAATAGAAGACCCCCCCCCCCCACCAGGAATTTCTCGACCTTAATGGTCTCAGAGTAGTTGACTCCGGGGATGAAGTCAAGAAGACCGATAAAACGAGCATAGTACTCGTCTACGGACAGACTCCCCTGGGTCAGCGTCTCAAACTCCCGACGCTTCTTCTGCTTGAGGTGAGCGGGATAGTACTTCCCTCGCAAGATCTCCACGAACATAGCCCATGAGAAGTCGGGCGTCGAAGTGCTGGTCCTTCACAAGTCTCCACCAGGTACTGGTTGCGTTCTTCAAATTGAATGCAGCAATCGTGACTTTTTGATCCCCTGGCACTCGCAAGGCCTCGAAGGCCTTCTCATGCTCCACGATGTAGTGCTCCAAGGCAATGGGGTCCGGCTCCCCTGAGTAGGTCGGTGGTCGTGTCTCAGACACCGCCTTCAGCCAATTCGTCTCACGGGGCTGCGGTGGGTGGGGTATAGCGCCTCCAATCTGGGTAAGTATAGCAGCAACTGCTTCATTAACGCCTGGGATACCGGTGTCGCCACCGGCCCCTCTGCCGGCTCCGCGGCCCCTAGGTCAACCAGCCATCTGCTGTATAGACTGTCGCATTATAATTCAGTAAATTTACCGTGAACACACACAGAGGATATTAAATTGCCTTAGAGGTTTAATAAGTACACGCATAGTGTGTAATCTTAACTTAAGTTCACCTAATAAGTCGTCCCTACCTCACAGACGTACCCCGGGTTTCCCAAATCCTAGGCTCACTGTTTAATTCCTAGTATCTCGTCATCAGAGCGGTACTCCGCTCTGATACCACTTTTTTAACACCCCTCTCATTAACGACGTAATAATCACTCACGTGAACAGATATTAAATGTGTCTCACAGCGGAAGAAAGAACGGTAATAAAACTCACATGGGTGTTACTTGCCATCCCTCGCCCATACGAGTGATGTAGCAATACAACAACGTAACAAAATGAAATCATAAGGATACAACCCGCAGTGACAACGAGATACCGCCTACACACCCATCTAAGTCCCAAAAGCAACGTCTACAGTGAGCGTTCAGTTATACTCCAAAATACTTACAGCCGTCATCAGTAAACAACCTTAATACATAACAAGGTACGTACGGTAATTCCAAAATCCAAAACGTCCTAACTACCCGGCCCCGCACTCCGGCTTCGTCCGTGATCAACAACCTGCATAAAGCCATAAAGGCTCAGCGATAAACACTGAGTATGCCGAGTCTGGACCCTAATGGTCAATTAAGTTGTATTAACCGTCTTTTTATTAGGTTTGTCACATGCATCACCGGTTTACAGAATATAGCGGAAACTGTAAAAACGTAATTAAGCATGCAACAATCATCACAGATATACACAGAACAGCAGCACATTGTACAATATAATAGCATCGATAAATCACACTCCGTTCTTAATATCACGTCATCACGTATCACAACGCTCGCCCCCCGGGCCCTCACATGTCGTTTGATTTGGTTAGCACTGTCGGTGTCAGTTAGGACAACCCGAAATATAAACACTTGGAAGTAGTCCCACGTACACACAAGGTGCTCACTGCCCTGATCATCCGAAGACTCCGGGACTATTTCACTTTGCCTTTGTAAAGGCGTCCATTTAGGTGGCCAAAGGCCTGGTGCCAACAGTAGCACACTCCGCCTGACAGTCTATCTTGGTCTTCAGGATTAACTAGGGAAAACCCGACACAGGTTAACCCAAGAGATCTCTACGCGACCAGCATCGGTGACTGTCTGATTAAGGTACACATCACTTTCATTCACACTCCACTGTTAACCTCGTTAGTTAGTAATTCAGTTACAGTTTTATATATGGAGAACATCACTTATTTGTTGGCTGCCCTGTGGGTCTTACGCATGCCTAGAATGATTCTAGGTAGTATTTATGTTTGAGTCGAAGCTCTAGAGACCGACAATGTCGTGTCCCGTTCCTTAGTGTTTTACTTAGGTTATAACTACATACTAATACTTAGTGTATTAGGTCAGGCAACGGTAATCACAGTCACACAACTCGTATATGTAGTTTGATAAAAGCCGATCTATAGTCGACATAGTATTAGTCCCGTAGGACGTTCGTGCATAAATAAATAATGCAGTAAACACATATATCCATCACATATAGTCACACATGTTATCAAACAAATCCGCCCGAGGAATTCCTCGGGACAACCCGGATCAAACTCCTTTACATACTGTACACCGTGTCTAGGATCGCGCAGTGTAGACCGCTAAAGCTTTCGAGCACGCACGTCTGAAGGGCGATTTAGAAATACAAAGAACGCTAAGCGTCAATCCACATGACAGTATGAATCGGTATTTCCAAATAACGTTTGAAATCCCAATACTACGCCCCCGTACTTTTCCACTGTTACTAGTTAAAGTACCGTTATCTCAAAAACCCCTTACTCATCGTGTGAGTTATTATTCGGTTTACATTAGAGTATGAAACCTTACGTTATACACTTGTGGTACTTCACTCGGGATTTATTTATCATACCAAAGTCATATGCTAACCTTAATACTTTATGTCATTGTAAACTATAGTTTATACCTTTATTCTTGACATGTGTTATATATATGTATGTTTAGCATGACAGTTTTGATAAACTATATTTTTTTTACCACATAATATTGTTTTGTGTTACATTTATTTCATGATGTTATATGGTATGATGTTTTATATGTCATTAGACTTTATAACACATGGTTTGGCAACTTTTTGTATGTACCGAAAATAATATACACATATGATACACTTGAGCTCCCTTATTATATAATTCTCATTAATCACAATATAACCACATAACTTATAATATGTTGTAAGTATCTAATTTTATAACATCAAAACCTTGTAGTAAAATATAACCCAAGGTTTTACAACACTTGTTTAGTTACCGGTAATATATGTATACATATCTGATTCCATTTCTTTCAAATCCCATTCTCTCTCAAAATCACCATTCCACCACATTCATCATAGATTATAAAACCTAAGACTGTATCACATCTTAACCCCCTCTGTAACACAATTATACAGAAGGAACATGCTATCGAAAATCCTGAGATCATGTTGGTGCATCTCTTTCCTTTGTTTTGTTTGGTTATTTAGTTGATTTCTAAGCTTCCAATGGATGTACCAGCCTAGTTCACTCTCTTAGAAGTATCTTGGGTTCATTCTTAACTCAACTCCACCTTTTATAACTCTCTGTAACATTGTTATACAGAAGCAAGATTCCTGAAACTGCAACTAAAAACAGAAACTGATGTATGCTCTTATTGTTTTCTCTGTCTGTTTTCTAAACTGAGCTACACTCCTCCTAACTCTTTACCCAGTTAGCCAATATTTTTGAGGCTTTAAGCTTAAGAACAGACCCAGAGCAACCCAACTAATGCCACTGAAAACTTGTGTATACAGGAACCAAAAAATCTGAAACAGAGGCACTTACTCTTCCACTTCCTTTCCCTCTGTTAGTTCACGTGTTTGATTTCCAATTCTTTCCAAATTGTTGACCCAGTTAATTAAGTGTGATATCGAGCTTATAACCCAAACCGAAACCAAAACAACCTTGTTACAGACACAGAAATAGCCAGACACTGAACTGGTAAGAAACTGAAACAAAACGCAATTTGAAATTGGTGTTTCTTTACTCTTCTGATTTGCCTTTCTTGCTTACTCATTTGACCTCCATTCCTTTCTCAATTGCTTATCCAATTAGCTAAATGTATTGTGTAAGTTTTAAACCCAAAGATAACTCAAAGCAATGTTGTTATCACTTCTGGAAATTCACTTTACAGAAGCTGCTATACTGTGGAAACCGAAAAAAAACTGGTTTCTGTATTCCTTCCTTAAGTTTCCCCTTTCTGGATATTAAACACTCTCCATTTCACCTAAGGTTTGCTACCCACTTAGTCAGGTGCTCTAGGAAGTCTTAAGCCTAAGAAAACTTAAAACAAGGCTGTTAGCAACTCTGTAACCCAACATACAGAAACTAAAAAAAAAAGAAACTGAAACAGCACTCAATCTGATATTACTTCCTCTATCTCTTTTCTTTACTCATGAATTGACATTTCGATTTTCCCTCCAACCTTCTTACTCCGTTAGTTAAGTGTTTGAACTAGGTTTCAACCCCCAAAGCAAATCCAAGACAATTTGCTACAGCACTGAGATGGTTAAATACTGAAGTGAAAGAAACCGAAAAAAAAACTGAGATTGGAAATTGATTTCTCTCTCTTGTATTTTGCAGTTGGTTCTCGATTCTGGTTTCGAGTTTCCCCCTAGGCTGCTTAGCTATCTAGTTAATTATCTTAGTACAGTTTTCTTTTCTCAAAAAAGATTCACCACCACATTGTTTAAGCTCCTGAAAGGTTGTTATACAGAAAAGTCAGAATTGCAGAAATTGAATTCTAAACTGATAAGTTCTCTTATCTGTTTTCTTTCTGTTTTCTAAACTTCAGTCCTGACCTAATAACTGGTTTCCACTTCTGCCTAGATGTTCAATTGTGTTTTAAGTTTATAGATTTACCAAGACAACTTTACTAGTGTTACTGAAATACTGATATGGAACCGAAATTTCCAGAAACAGAAAACTAGTACTTGTATTTTCCTTCTTCTTGTTTCATGGTTGTGCATCAGGTTGGGTTTTAATTTCCTCAAGATGTTCTTATCCTTACTTAAGTGTGTTAGGAATGGTTTGGGTTCATTAACAAACAACTCGGTTATACAGAACTCAGAAACAGACCCACAATGGTATACACAATGCCTCTGACCCTTATACAGAACCAGGAAGTTCAGAAACTGAAAAACTGAGGTTGTTTGTTACAGTTTGTTTTAGTATGTCGACTGTTTCCCCTAGTTTGTCTAGACATCTAGTCAAGTGTATTTTTAAGTCTACATATTGAAACAAACTCACAACAACATGGGTTAGCTACCGAAGTTGTAACAGAGACAGAAGTTATATCAGATGTATCTGTTTCTGTCTTTCAAGCTGCTAGTTGTGTGTTTTTTTTTCTTTTCTTTGATTAAGTCCTCAGTTAGAGATAGCTCACCACTTAAGCTTCCTAGTTGTTTTCCCCTGGTTGATTCTTGGCGCACATGGGACTTACAGCACCTTGGTCACTTTGACGACACTGGGAAAGATTACTCAGAGGTTAAAACTGTGATAACTCAAAGGAAAGGACATGGCTGGATCAAACTGAGATAGGTATGGTCTTTACCTTGTTTCTTTTTTTTCTTCCACCGAGAATGGTAAAGCATGAAAGATTTGCTTGGTCTTGCTCCTTCACCAAGCTGAGTGCTACTCACTGGTCTATTACGTGAAGAAAGACAGGAAAGAAAAAGAGTTCAAGAGCAGCTAGAACTATTACCGGTAAGCAAAGAAGGAAAGCAGTATTTAAGGCTCACCGAAATGATCAAGGAAGATTGGCTATACACTGGGTTTTTCTTCCTTCTAAATCGGGGTATACTCCTCTGATTTTTCCACGTTAAAGAGAGAAGGGACTAGAGTTTAGTAGCAGCTGAGGTCATTACTCAAAATGAAGAAAGGAGGCTATGTAGTTTTCTTGCAGATTTTACCTTGAAAGTCGCCTAACTTGCTTCCTTTTCTTCTTCCAGTTCCACCGAAGTTTCCCCCTGCTTCATCCACCAACTCAACTCAGTTGTACATCTTTGAGCATCAACCGTGGTAGTGGGAGTGTTGGTTCAGCTGAAAGAAGTCGCAAGGAGGGTGCTGCTGGCTTTCGAACTGAAGAGAGGAGGTGAGATCACCGGTTTCTGTGTGTGTGCCAGATCGAGTTGCATGTCGAGAGATGAGGAGGTTGAGTGCCTTTAGTAGGGAATGCCCATACGGCGGACTGGAGGGGTGTCGGGTGTTAAACTTTCGAGACATGCATCAGCATGGGGGAAGAATGAGTACTAAAGAGGAGTATTTTCGTTCTGTCGGTGGTTTAAACAGGGCTCGTGAGCAGTTAGGTAGGTAACGTAGTGTCTCAGTGTGGAATAAGTGAGTAGCCTTGCTACTTGTTTTATCATTGGAGTCTGATAAGTGTCCAAATGAGCATGTTTTATAGGTGTATTTCCATATATTATATTAGCACTTTTTCTGCTCATTTCTCCACTTGGTTAGTTTTTCCTCTAGTTATGTTTATTGATTATCTCACAAATTATTGGGTTAAACATGAGGAAAACCAAGCTAGGAGCATAAGTACACGAAGAGACGAACGCGTAGCGCGAAAACGGGGATCAAATCGGAGCTCAAACGAAGATTTAGAGGCAAAACAATTTTCGTCCGAACCACCGTCCGGACGTACTGGTTCGGACGCGGCATCGACCTCGTCCGGACCACCTGGTCGGAACTGGTCCGGACCTACTATTTTGACAGCTAGAAAGGAGCTGTGTGAAGAGATAAAAGCCTTATCTCTTCACACGCAAATACCACGCCTTACCACCATTTACCCTATATTTCTCTATAAATACACCTCCAAACCTCCATAAAATCATATCTCATTCCACCCCCAAAACTTATGTCATTTTCCTTCCATAAAATACCATATAAAACTCTCCACAAATCACTCATTTCATCCACATAAATTCCATACTACATCATCCCATAAATCATTCCACTTCATACCGTTAGCCTGTCCACCTTGTCAAAAATATTAGCAGTAAGATAGCGGAGCGGAAATAAACATCTTTTCAGATGTTATTCCTCTACTTCTTATTCTGTCTTTAATATGTAGGCTAAGGAGGATTTGCTCCGGGCAAAGGTTTTAATTATGGTTTGTTTAATTATGTAATCAATATTTCTACCGGTTAAAATAAATACAGTTGTTACGCTTAAAGTTTTCTCTCACCATTTTAATAAATTACATGAATTTATTTAAAAGGCTTTCCTAAGTCTATTTTGATCAGACCAGGTGATAAATAGACAGGTATTAAGCCGTAAATCTGGAGAAAGCTTATTATGATTTAATAGGTTTAGTATTTTCAGATGCAATTATAATCCTCAAATTAACGTCCGTTACATAGTATTGCTCGAACCTTGATTAGACCGAGCATTTTTGATGACGAGTTCTTAAGGGTCTAGACTTAGTCCTTAGATAATAACAGGAATTTTGCCAAACTAATATATTAACGGTAGAGTTAGAGATAGCATATTAATCAGATTATATAAAACCTAAACCCGGAGTTCCATTTAATTCATCTGCCAACTCAGTAATTTTAATCTGCTTATATTTTCTCTAAAACAAGCCAATTAACTTCCCCCCTTTTGTGACAAGCTTAGGAACTATTTTATCTCGCTATAAGTCCCACGGTTTGACCCCGGCCGCTTCTGTCTTCTATACTACTGCGACCGGGTTTTATTTACAGCCCGACGGATATTTTGAGTATTAATTCTTTTCTTTCTTTTTTTTTACACCTGTTTAAACCACTCACGATATCACTACACTCTGCAGAGTCTATTACCGAATTCGAGCACAGCTCAACCGGTTAAGGCTTCGGGAAAGGTACGAAAGGTCTTGGGTTCAATCCCGGCTAGAGCACGTTTGCTCTTTTTTTGTATTAGCATATTTATGCCTATTTCTTGTATATATGCGACTGTATTAACATGTCGTAGTTTATTATTATATATATATATATATATATAATATATATATATATATATATATATATATATATTATATAATATATGCGGCTATTTTGTTATGTCACGTTATTGATTATACCTATATATGGGTACGACTATTTTATTTGTCGTGTTTTAGTTATATGATTTCGGTCATATGTACCCATGCGACTATATTATCATGTCGCGTTATTAATTATATATACAACATTATAATATTGTAACGTTGTGTATGTGTACATATATATACGTATGTATATAAGTACGTGACCGTATTAATATTAAACTGTTCGTTTGTTCGCAAGTTATTACATGCTCATAATAATGTAATACGTTCTCCTTAATTTAAATCTTACGCCATAAGGTTTTACATGCTTGATCGTTTATACCTTAATGTAGTTAATTATATATTTAAATAACGTTTAATTATTTAGGGTATTTCAAGCCTTGCCTTACATCTCTAATGATCCATCAGATTTGAATTTGGTTTTGTAAACCCATTTGCTTTTTTCCTCATGGCAAAGTAACAATATCCCATGTGGCACATGTCATTTTGTTTAAGAGCTTGTAATTATTTGTCCATGGCCTTTCTCCAATGAGCATGTTTGGATGCTTCTTTGTAATTTTTGGGCTTTTTCATGTCTATAAGAGAAGTGTTCTTACTGTGTGCACTGGATAGCAAAGCCATGCAAGTATTCAGTTTGATCTCGGTGCGGCTCTCACAACCCATAATTAGATTGTCTGAGACGGCATGATCTATGTACACCCTTTCATCTAAAACTGCTTAAAAAACAGAATTGTAAACGTCGTCATTTAAATAACTAGGTTTGTGACTTTCCCTACTAGAACGTCGAACTTCAGGTTCTTGTTCAACAAGTTCTTGAGCTGTAGGCTGCTCTGAAAGATCTGAAATGTCTTTTATGTCATCATCTGCAAGAATAGTATGATAAGCATCTGTGAGTGAAGCACCTTGACCATGCACAATCTGTAGATCATAATTTTTAATGTCTACTGTATAGGGAAAAACATTAACATGACATTTGACATCTCTGCAAATTTCTAATGTCTGAATATCAACACACAAAACTTTGTGTCCCTTCTTCCTTGAATCCTCCCCAACATAAATGCAAGCTTCTCCTCTTGGGCTGAATTTCCCTTTTTGTATTGATAATTGTTTTGTAGCATAGGCACTAATGGCTTTATCTCATCGTATGTAACTTTGTGCTCGTACAAACTTTCAAACGGTGTCTTCCCTCCTAAGACTTTTGTTGGAAGCCTGTCGATCAGATAGGTGGCATGTAAAACACATTTCCCCTCAATAAGCAAGAGGAATACCAGACTGAAAATACAACGCCCTAGCAGTTTCAAGCAAGTATCTGTGTTTTCTTTCAACCACTGCATTTTGTTGAGGTGTATATGCACATGTGGTTTGGTGCACTATTCCCCTCTTTGAGAAGAAAATTTTTCCTTCATAAAAACTCCCAAGCTCTTTCGTGTTGTCTCTTCTAACTACTTTGATTTCAGTCTCAAACTGATGCTCTATCATATTGATGAAACTGACAACTGTTTTCCAAGCTGCACCTTTCTGTTTTATAAGATGTACCCATGTTGTTCTGGTAAGAACATCGACGAAACAAACAAAGTACTTGTAACCATTATGAGTTTTACCTTTGAAAGGGCCCTACACGTCAATGTGTATCATCTCAAAAGCCCTTTTAGTTTTAATGAATGAATCACCAAATGACAACCTTTGCGCTCTACTCTTGTAACACACATCGTAAGCATAATCATAATGAAAATTTGATTGCTTTATTAAACCCATTGTGACCAATTTTTTGAGTGGAACATGCCCAAGTCGAACATGAATATCTCTTGCTCTAAGATTTATAAAAGAAGTAAAACCTACTGCAAATTCTGCAGTATTATTACAATTTGAATCCAAGCCCAATCTCGGTCTTGTACTAAACTCGGTTTTCGACAGGCTGGTGTGGCCCAAGAGTGATCCAGCGGCTTCCATGGAGGTGATAATAGTCACTTTCGAGGTGGCCGACCTTCTTACAGTGTTTACATCGTTTCCTCTGAAAACAATTTTCGAAACTGTGACCGCTCTTCTTGCAATGGGTGCAACTGATTTTCTTCTTGTCGAAGTTGATTTTGCCGCTATGGTTCTTGGAAATTTCTGTGTGTGCAGGTCTGTGGCTATAGAAAGACATCGCCGCGTCTTCTTTCAAATTGTTTCCACCCCTCTGTTCTTCTTCCTGAACAAGGAGAACGCTTTCTCCAGACTCGGTGGATTATGCACCGCCAAAATCTGGCCTCGAATAGATAAGTAGTTTTGATTAAACCCCATTAAAAAATGAATCAACTTATCTTCTTCAATCGCTTTCTTTATTGATTCGTTTATGTCGCAAGTACACTGATTGCAAGAACATCTCTGCGGTGGTCTTGCTTGCTCCAATTCTCCCCATATTCTCTTTAATTCATTGAAGTATTCTGCAACTGATTCTTCACCTTGTTTGATTTCTCCTAGATCTCGCTTCAAGGAGTGTATCACTACAAGGTTGCTATACTGGTAGAGGATGCAAAGAGAATCCCAAATTTCTTTTGGGTCATCAAGGAACCGAACACTTCCAACAACTTCAGCACCGAGAGCGTTTTGAGCCACGATATAACAAGGGGATTTGCTCTCTCCCAAGCTGCATAGCGAATGGCGTCTCCTTCTTCTCGCTTCTTGACCTTGCATGTGACAAATCCAAATTTATTTTTGGATTTGAGGGCCATCACCATTTTGAATCTCCGTCCAAGGAATCCCGAGCCATTGAATTTTGGTACGAGACGTAACCTCAGATTCTCTGTGGCATGGACAAATAAGGATCATTGACATCAATGGTGGCGCAAGATGTAGAAGACAAACTTGGATTTTCTTTCCTTTGTTTGTTTCGTGAGCCACGTATGCCAATAGATAGAACAAAGATCAACCTTCTTGTACTCTTGATACCATATTAAAATTTAGTTTGTAAAGATTTGTTGTTGTGTCAAAGCGGTTGTGGCCTACTTGTATTGAATGTATATCAATATGAATTACAACCCTAATTGCTTTTATACTAATCTAGAGATAAAAGATCTTGTGACAAAAAGTTGTTGTAAAAGATAAATAACAAAGATTCTCTAGATTTTTCTAGATTACAATCTTGGGGCATACTAATAATATTGGGCTTAACTATGGGCTCAATATTCCAACAATACATGTGGTCGCAGGATAGGGTTTTGTGATATTGTTGCATTTGATGATGGACCCTAGCTGACAGCCCCTTTAGAGAAATGTAGAATAGTAGAGCAATAGGCAAAGAATGAGGGTAGTGGAATCGCATGCATGACAACAGTTAATTACACCTCGAATCCGTCGATAGAAGTTGGACCGCTAGTATTAGGAGTTGTGGTGTCACAATGACATTGGATGATAGTTAGTACAAATGGTGTTTTAGTGGCTGTTTTGAAGTTGTACGCTCATTTGTCTTCCAGAAAGGATATACTGTTTCTCTAACATTTTTTTTTTATTTATTTACGAAAACTAGATATAAGTTTGACCAAATATGTGCTACACCAAAACTTTGGAGTTTCAGGAGAAAGCTAGCCATAATTGTCTCTCCGTGACATATACATGCAAAAATGTACCAGGTTTGGAAATCTCCCTCTACTATTTATCATAAAAACCTCAAAGCTGTTTTATACCAAAAAAAACTCAAAAGCTGTTGGGCAAACCAAGCGGAGGCCGAAAACATAGTTTTGGATCTCGAACAAACACCCAATCCAAGTTTTACTTGTGAATTTCCAATAGCTCAGGCTAGTTGATGTCCCAAACTCCCAGCCCACAACAAACGATAGTGTTTTATCTTTCCCGACGTTGAGCATACGCTGTTATAGATAGAACTAGTAACAAGCTCCGACTCATCCGGCCCAATTCATATGGGCTACAATCCAAAATTTATCTTTAACCCGCCACTTGCGAAAAGGTAAGAAGATATAACCCAACACAAGAAGTTTTCACAAATGTCTATTTGTAAGTAACACGTAATCCTTATCGGTGGTAAGTTTTTCTTTTCCTTTTTCTTTTAAAGTCAATTTCCGGTATGCTAATTGGTTGACCCACCACCGTGTTATTCTCTGTTTTTTTTTTTTTACACCTTTAGGGGACATACTGCTGTAATATCAGATTCGCTAGGGATATCAGATACGCTAGGGTGAGGAGGAGGGTTGCTCTACTTGCTAGGAATACTATTACATCTTTTAGTCTTGTTTTAAACATAGACATACTGTTATTGATTCTACTGAGTCAGTGCACCTAACAAATATCTTTTCACTTCTAGCTAGCGGTGTTTATGTAGATGCTTGTTTTAAAAACAAACCGGGCCACCCGCCTTGTGGTTGTGGGTAACCGATCGAGAAGGGTGTTGAACAGAAGGAAATCAGAGAGTGTCTCTCCCTTTCACAGCCACCCATTTGGCAATTGGCATTGTTTGGTTTCCTGCGGTGGTGCGTGCCCTACTAAAAGATCCTATCCTACGTGTCACTTTCTCGTCTATTGAAGTGGATTGTACATATGCAGTTGTGAGTAATTAATTGCCTTTGTCTTCGTATCAGTGTCGTGGTTTTACCACTTTGACTAGACGAGAACATTATCATGGTGATGTGGTCCTGTCACAACTTGGATTAATGATTTTTGAGGGCTGGAGTTGTACGGATTAAGTTCCTGGCAGTTTTTCCTTGGGTTTATCCTGTCGTTACCAAATGGCACCTCTCTATAACGCCTTATTCATAGATATGTGTTGGTATGAAAAATGTCATTCCATCGATCTAAATGTGTACTATTTTAGAGGAAGGCGTTGTTATCATTAAGGTTGTAGGCTGCGTTCGGAGGTGGTGTTACTGTGGTTGTTTTGGGTGGTTCCCGCATGGGTCATACGTGGACCCTACGTTTTACTCCAATAATATACTGACACATATAAAACAATCACAAAACAGTCAAACCAAAACAACCATACCGAACAGTGCCGTAATGATGGGAACTACATAGAATTTGTGATTCCTACTCAACTTTGTGACGAGCGCACTGTGCTATATCCGGGTCAAGTTATGTAGATGCTAACGTTCATGAGTTAGCTGAGGAATATTAATAACATTCTGAGTCAAATATGGTGAGGTCAGTTATAGTCAGTACGTACCAATGGCACTGAATCCAAAATTTGATCAATTTCGCAATGGTCGGTCCCCCTGAAACTGTTAAAATTAACATCGGCTGCCGTGTAACATTGGGGTTTGAAATTAGTAGGAGTAGTATATGAATGTGCTTTTGCTGTCTTTTTATGCAGTATATATAGATGGAGTAGGGAAAAAGTAAGTTCAATTGAGAACTAAATATGGATATGCATAGCTAGCTAGAACGCATGAGCTGAACGTAGAAGATTCTCTTCTAAATGTGAGATCTATATATTAGCAGTAACAGGGAACCAAAACCAAAAATCCGGTTAACCGAAGTCGTTTGTCGATTCGGTTAACCGAATCGTTTAGTTTCTTGGTTCCAGTTCTAGTTACGGTTATTGATTTTGATGAATCCGGTTAAATTAAAAAACAGTTTAAGCGTTTCATTTATTAATTTTTTAATTTTTTTGAGTATAAGTATAAAACTATATGGTTAGTTATTAGATTTATCAAAAATAAATATACAATTATATAGTTAATGGTTAGAATTATACCAAAACCAATAAAATCTTATCAAAATCGGCGATTAACTGGTTTAATATCGCACCAAAACCGGAAAAACCGTACATTGTTTACTAATTATAAGAAAAAACACATAAATCCACATCATTTTGATTAACCGTTAAACCGGCAAAACCACACCAAAACCGACGGTTTACTTCTAAATAAACCGGTTACGGTTATCAAATTTGACTAACCGACAATCCGGTTAACCGGTTTCCTTACTTCTAAATGAACACCCCTAACCAGTATCTAGTTTTTCCTTACTCTTTTTGGGTTTTATGATGGGATGGAAGCAATCGGCCAAGCCGACCCATTGCTATTGGGAGGTTTTGCACCCTTGATCAGTATGGCTTGGTCATACTTCTAGCTAGTAGATGAACTAAGAGACGAAATTGATGTTTTTAATTTGCTCAGGTTATTGATTATATAGAATCTAATTAATAAAAAAAATCAGTTAAAACCATATTTTAAATAAAGATTAGATTACTTTAATCATTAAACTCTATTTTTTTCTAGTAATTATAGAAAAAAAAAGTTATACATTTCCGGTGATTTTGAATACCCCTAATATTAATACTACCTAAGATAACAATTAAAAAATGGTCCTGTTGATTCCTAATAATGTTAGTGTGCTAGCATGTCCCATGACAAACATTTGGGTGCCTAAGTCTTGCAAGTGAATGACTAGTTGTAGAAAGACCCAACTCCTACGGAATGGGAAAGGTGTAACACAAATTCTCGGCTACAGGTTACTGTAGCTAGGAATAGCTACATCCAGGACATCCAGAGGACGGAGCAGCTGGCGCGCAGGTATGTTTTTTTTTTCCTTTTTCTTTCATGCGCGCACAGCCGGTTAATGATTTTTTTTCTTTTTTTCTTTTTCTTCCTTAATTATAAAAACTTTAGATTGTTATAACTTTTAATATATAAGTCCAAAATGAAAAAAAAATTATATCATTGTTCATCTAAATTCAAGCTATTCAAAACAAGACTAGTCATGGATTCAAAACAAGACTAGTCATGGATATATTTTGACAACTTTTAAAAAAATTATTTTTACATGTATACCATGATATTTTAATATTAGGGTATATGTACATATTTTAATGTGAGAATGTACATGTTTTAATGTGACGATGTACATGTTTAAATGTGAGAATGTACATGTTCTTTAATGAACATCTGTACATGTTTGTATGGTCATATGTACATGTTTGTATGGTCATATGTACATGTTTGTATGACCGTCTGTACAAGTGTTCTTCCTTATATGTACAGGTTTTAATTTAAGGATGTACATATTTAATGATTCGTACAGGTTTATATGACTATCTATATGTTTTTAATGTGAGAATGTACATGTCTTTACATGAGGATGTACATGTTTTAGTGAACATTTGCACAGGTTTGTATGACTATCTGTACAAGTTTTCTTTTACGTTCTATACTCCATACATGTAAAAATAATTTTTTTAAAAGTTGTCAAAATATATCTATGACTGATCTTGTTTTGAAGAGTTTGAATTTAGTTGAACAATGATATAATTTTTTTTCATTTTAAACTTGTAGATTAAAAGTTACATTATTTTAAAATTTTGTGATAAAAAAGAAAAAAAACAAAAAACAAAAGACAAACCGTTAGAAGTGTTGGGGCGCTTAAAAAAAAAGAAAAAAGAAAGGGAGAGAAAGATGTAACCTTATTTGGCTACAAGCAGTTGTAGGCGAGACACGCCGAAGGTGTAAAGATAGTGATAATTGCTTTAAGTCGTGTCCGTTTCCTGAAGTCTTGCACCATAGTTGTTTGAAAATAAGACCTCTGGCCTCTAGGACTTTCATTGACCATCAGAGTAGCGCAAGAGATTGGATGTCGCCATATCGATGAGAAGTCAATGTTAGCTTTGTCGATCCTAGTTATCGGGGATTCCAATGCCTTAAAAATTCTTTACCCAGCCCGCACCTATAAAAAGGTTGAAGAAAACTTATTGTTTGTATTGACTATTTGAAGGTAGAGCGGCGGTGATGATTTATTTGTTTCCAATCAAATTCACACCAAATTAACCTTAAATTTCTAACATGGTGTTACTAACTTATCTTTCTTAATTTGTGAGCCAATTTCGGGCTCCACTATCCGTTCCTCCGAGAATTTTTGAAAGAGCCATAATTTCTTCTAGTTGTCAGAGATAGAGTAGTAGTGGAATATTGTTTGTTCCACTGATTGCTGAAAATACACCTATTAACTACAAAAAAAAAAAAAAACCATAAGAAATTCCTCAACATTTAGATATTCCAAAAAGCTCAATAAAGTCTGGTTATGGGTAAAGCAACCATCGGCACATCTAACACGTCAAATTCTATTGTACAATATCGGTTGTGAGGTGAGTATCGTATAACCGTTCATTTTAAATTCAAGTGTTGTTAAGTTTTTGTATTGATTGTTCATATTGATACAAAAGTTACACGTGTTATTATGAAAGTTGTTCAATTTTATACGATGGTTGTAAAAATTAATTATGAAGATTGTTCAACAATGTACATAAACATCGTACAACCGGTTGTATGATAGTCGGATTGATCTAACACTAGTACAGTTTGTGGTAACTTAACCATAAAATGCTAATCGTGTCAGGTGTTGGCAAACCAACCTAACTGAGTAAGAAGTACTCCGTTTGGAAATTAGAAAATGGACAAATTGAGTCATTTTTATCTTCCTGGTTTTAGATATTAATACTTTGTTTGGAGAAAGTTGTCATTTTCTCCTTGTTTACTGATTTGGTATGAATATTGAGCATACCATTACCTTTAAACATGTGCACTTATACTGGGTAACTTAGTATACATTCACACCTTTGAACATATCTCAAAACTGAAGACACTATGGGGTGTTTGGGTTGTACGGGAAAATAAAATAGAATCGGGAAAAGAATGCATTGCAAAGGTATAAACAATACTTTAGAATTATGAAAATTTGTTTGAATCATGCAGGAAACAGGAAGATGAATCATTGGTCAAAGGCAGCCATTCACTGGCCAATGGTGACTAACCACTGACCATTGGTCGCTAGGTGATAGTGATAGTTTAGCCGTTGTTCAATGGTCAACACTCACCGGTTAATGATCATCAGTTACTGTCAATAGTAATTTGAAAAGAGAAACTCGGCCTAAGGATGAGGTGAGGAGTCAAGTTAAAAAAAATTTGGGGTAATCTCATTTTTCCCATACATTTCCTAAAAATAGGGAAAAACAAAAGATAAAATGACTAAAAAACCAATAGTTTTTTATTTTTGGAATATTTTGGTACTACTAGTTTTTATACGGACCATAACTACTGTTTGTCAGCCACAACGAGTGGAATGTACTTTCACATATTAGCATTATTATATTTTGTGCATGAAGTGTTGTACCTATCATACTATATGTTGTCGTCGCCTGTCCTCTTAATTCCTTTTTTCTAAAAAAGTCATTGAATCATCAATGCCTCTTGTTCATGTTTTTATACATGTTCTTATTCTTCTTTTACTTTTATTTTCTATTGATTTGATAACTTAGTGTTATTTGTATCCATTGTATACAGGCTGAAATTAAATTGCAAGGATTTCACCAAGACAATTAGAATCCTTGGTTTTGATGATAATGACATCAAAAGAAGTCAGCCTAAGAAAGGAGTCTGGAACCAGAAAAAACCTTGCATTCTAGAAGGAGTAGGTCTAAAACTAAAAGCAGTGCCCATGCAAGAAGGAGTCGATCTGCATGAAGCAATAAAGATGAGACAAGTCAAACCGAGCCCGACTATAGAAGAAGTCTCCTAGATCAATGTTACTACCAGATAAGACACGTGAAGATGTAAAAAATGTTGAATGATTTTTTGAACTTAGTGGCAGACAGGCCGTTTCTGGGCATAATTGACTATAAAATTCCAAAGAACGTGGCCTAGAGTTCGCCAACGTGCTTCAGTCCTTGATTCCAAAATTTGGGCACCAAGAATAGCTGCTTACCAAATTGCACCAGACTTAAGTTGTGGAAACCAAAAATTATGCCCCAACCACATGCCCAACGCTCCATCCATTTAGTTGAGGGCGAAAATGTTAGAACCAGACCCTGTTTAGCTCTACTATATAAGGAAACGTCATCAAACAATTTTTGTTGTACTTTTCCACTCCAATACTCCCATATCAGGGAAAATTCACCAAGAAAAAGAGAAACCCGTCTATTATGAGCTGCAAATCTTATATTTTTAGATATTTAGAGCGTTTACACTTATTTCTTCATATGTTGTATCGATCTATTCGTTGAGGTTTGAGTGTGCCTGAACCCAAGTGTGAGATACTTTGTTGTAACCCTCAAAAAGTGTATCAATAAAGTTTTGCATTCTTGTATTGGTATTGAGGTGCTTTTGCTACGTACATTACATCTAGAGCTAATCAATCTGAGTCTAACAACCCATAAACACTACTCCAGCACTAGCAATCCTACAAGTGATCTCCGAGCCTTGTTAGCTGACAACCTTCATTTTAAAAAAGCTTACTCGTAAAGATAGACATAAGAGATAACAAAGTGCTTTTTAAGTGTTTCAGACAGACACCAACCCTCAGACACTCTTAATGTGGCCAAAAACTTCTCTGTTCAATTGTCTCAGTGGGGTTTTGATTCTTTTCAACTTGGATTGGAGTGGTATGTCTCCCAACTTTTGCCACTCCGATGCGAAAAAATTCAGAAAATCTTTGTGCCCTAATCTTCCATCTAGTTAATGAAATGGCCTTGGTCCCCAATTTGTTTTTCGGAGTGAGATTCTCATGAATCTATGATCAGATAAGCGCCAAGGATGGCTTCTTAGAGTCAGCTCTGGAAAATTTAAAAACCACTATGTTTGTGAAAAAGCGCGATCGATTTTACTCATTGATCTACGGTTCCTTCATATATATTTTGCTCATTGAAGATTTATTTCCTTCAACTTCAATTGTTGCAGCCACTCTCTCAGATCATTCATGTCTCTAGTTCTTACTCAAATTTGTCCTTGTTTCTTTTCATCACCTCGTAAGACTTCATTGAAATCTCTTGCTATCAATATTGCCTTGTTTGTAGACCTTATGTATGGTTGAGTTGGGCATACATGAGAATGCCAAGACCAGAAAATGGTATAGTGGTCATTCTATTGCAACTGCAAGCCATATGTTTCCTTTAGTGAGTTTAGGATTTTCACCAATCTGAGGTTCCACATCACTATCAAACAGTCTGGCTCGTTGCAAGGACCTCAGTCTATTTGAGTTGAGCCTTGGCCCCCACAATCCACACTTATCAAAGCAGTTTCATTTGGTGTGTTTCTAGAATCCCTACAATGTTGGTACCAGATGCTCACACCCCTTTCTTTAGCATTGTACAGTGTTATGCTTTGCAGGTTCCTTTAACCTTTTGAAAGCAGATCTAATCTGTCATTTTGGCTTAGGGGTTTCTTGTCTCCTACTTGTTTTCTGCGTTGAAGAATCTGGGAAAAGGTTTGGATGGCTTCTGGTTCTGGGAAGTGGCAACTTAGTTTTTGGCCATGGGCTGAACATTTCTTTGCTTCATCTAAGTTAGGGTTGGGAAAAAGATGTTTGGTAGTGTTGAAAAAGTGTTGGTTTGTGAGGAGAGAGGAAGAAGCAATGAGGGTTAGGCTTGGACTCGGGTCAGGGGAAAGGAAGACTTCGATTGGATACTAGGTAATTGGGTTGATGGCGAGTGGGTTGGGCTAAAAGGAGAAGAAGGAGGTGAGAGCAAGCATGGAGAGGATATTTGGTTTTGGTTGTGGAGAGTTTTTGGTTTCATAGGGAAATTCAACAGACTAATAGAATTTGTCGGGGTTGAGGAGGGATTTAGGTTTTGATTTAATGATGTTGTTAGGAATGACAAAAGGGTGCGTTTGTTGGTATTTGCTCAAGGATTTTAAAGAGGTATGTGTTGGGAAAGAGAAAAAAGGGTGTTGGTTGTTATTTCTCACATGGCTCATTGGGAAGAGGAAACATTATTATGGTAGATAGTACCTGATAGGCTTCTCTTGGGGTTTAAGAAAACCTCACTGGGAGGTGGCTGTTGCAAGGTTAGGTTTGTCATTTCATCTTCCTCCATATCCCGGTGGTTCATGAGTACTTCAGACCATTACTCAGCAATACCAACAATAATCCGTTAACTGAGACCAGCCCCTTCTCATTGATTATTTGCATCAATCTTGTTTCAATTTGAACATAGACTTCCAAAAAATTTGGGAAAATTTTTCATGTTGGTTTCTATGAACAGCATAGTTTCGAAAGGCTCAGTGATGGCTGGCACAACATTTTTGGACCAAGCTTGCACGAGGATGCCTTGAATGGCTATATAAGTGGTTTTTTTTCATTTGATCATAAACAGACCATTTGCGAGTATCCCACACCAAAAGCACCTTGGATTTGTAGCAATGAAATCATCTGCCTTTTATGTGGACTTGAAGATAGCTATAAACTGGAAGCACGAGAGGACTATGATTTCCTTTATATCTTTTTCCAGAGAGCGAGGTGGCCTCTTATCTCTTCCAACAAAGTTTTGATGTTCGATAGGATTGTCACCCCTTGGGAGAGGGGTTGCAGCATGTTTGAAGAAGGGTCACTAGTAGAAAAATACCCTAACGCAGCGGTTGTTTGGTACCTATGGCAGCGGTTGTAAACCGCTGAGACGGGTGCCGCCGCGGTAGGTGAAACACCTATCACAACGGTTGTAGAACCGCTGCGGTAGGTACTCTAACGCAGCGGTTCTTTTAACAACCGCTGTGTTAGATACCTACCTCAGCGGTTCTACAACCGCTGCGATAGGTACTCTACCGCAACGGTTGTTAAAAGAACCGCTGCGTTAGACGGATCTATGGCAGCGGTTGTTGAAGGAACCGCTGCATTAGGGTCTCTTCAGAAATTATTAGACAGGGCCTATTGCAGCGGTTGTTATTAAGAACCGCTGCAATAAGTGGTTTTTTTTTCCATTCCACCCTACAATTGTACCAAACACACCCAAGAATCAATCAAACCTGTTAACATATAACCATGAACAATGCCACCACAGTGGGGCAGTAGATCAACCATTTCACCATTTAAATGGCCACCAAACCCATCTACGGGCAATAATCCACTTACACTTACAAATTTGAGAAAATTAATCAAACATCAACAAAATCTTTACACAAACCACAATTGTTTCATGAGAATTTCAAAAACATCCTACTCAATCCTACCAAACACTAAAAGCAACCTACGTTAACGCTCATGTATCCTCGAGCACCTCGGTTATATGTCCTTCATCGTAACCTTCTACCAACTCTTCAAAAGCCTTGAAATTAACAAAAAAAGAAATATGATTAGTTGCTAATAATACTTTGAGTTTAAGAATCAATGTTAAAAATTATCTACAAAACCAAAATATTTTGAGAATGCTACTTACCTTGTCTAGAGACTTCTCTGGCAAGAGTCTCGGTCCCGCTACCAAGTCACTCATAAAGCGCATGACATAGTAGCCACATTCTGAACCTCCCGGCTGCTGTGGACACTGCACATTCATATACGTACATATTCAAAATCGATTTAACACATAAATTATAATATTGTTCCTATTTCAAAACTAATGAACATATTACAAAATTTGAATAAGGACTACAAAAATACCTTGACTACATTCCACGGAATGTTCTTAATTCTCGCTCCCCGGAGTTGCGTTAGTACAGCTTGAAGGGCACTAGAATTCATACACACAGATAAAGTAAAAGTTATCAACCGGATGATTAAGAAATAACTAAAAATTGATAATTAATCAAGTTAAGTAAATTCATCACCTCATCAACATGTTATATATAACTGGCTTCTTGGGACGCCGAGATGCTGAGTCAAGCTGCAGGACTCTTGGGCTTTTTAGACATAGAACGAGCAAAAACCAGTGTCGGCTGTTCATAGATTACAATACAAGCAGAACTTAATTAAATCAATTACATAATACAAATATCATAATTTTTAAACTAACTTAACATTTGATAAAATTCGTACCCTTGATGAAGTTGTAGCATTATGTAAGGTTTATCAGCAACTGCACACGCATGTATCACAGTCGACAAGTATTGGACCAAAGCTTGGGGGTTAGATCCCATATTAGCTTCAAAACAGTAGTCAGGGCATAAGAACCCGAAACTACTATTCTCATGTACTTGGACCGCCTTGTCATCAACAAACCTGCACAATATAAAGAAACCAATATTAGTGATTTAATTTTCAAATATACAAAGTAAAATGTGTACAAGGTATGCTAGTTACTCACATGCAAGCCGATTTGAGAATCGACGCACTCAACCAATCCTTCGTGAACAACTCCACAAAATCACTAAGATAGATTTCAAAACTCTGAGCGCCTTCATAGTAAAAAAGATCCGGTCTTGGTTCCATTGTAACCGAATCTCTTGCTGACGGCGTCATCAACAGTGTGGAGTGCAATAGTTTCAGCTTTGGGGGTAAGACATTCAGAACCGCCGGTTTTAGAAAATTCGATCTCATCACAACTCTAGTCGCGGATGCCATCGAAGGATTAGCTGGTGCAACAACAACTCTCTTTCCTTTTGCCTTATCAGAATTTGATTGAATGTGTTCCTAATATATTAATTTAATAAGTATATGTTTCTACTCTAGGATATGTTAAAGAATAAGTTTTTTCACGCGCTTACCTGCTGCTCCCCAAGCTTAATCAATCTAATGGGCCACTGTATTGTCATGGATTCAGCTTGACGAAGGGTGGATATGTCTGCACTGGCACCGGTATCTGACAATCCGCGTACGCAGGCGCGTAACCATCAACAAGCACCCGGACATGGTACTCTCGGAGCGCTGCATTCCTCACGGTGTCACCAGGAGAAGACCTAAAAGTTTTCCCCACCCTACTTCGACTTCGTCACCGCCAATCACTTGGAAAATGTGCAGTCAATCGGTTTCTAAATTTTCAAAATTAAAGATTTTAGATGCACATAAACAAGTGTATAATTTGTTTTTATTTGTATTTGTAGTTAACATGTTGTTCTAACCTTGAGAGATGAATATGGAAATGGGTTGACGGAGTGAACACTATTGGGAGGCACTGGTGCGGGCTCTGATGCTTGTGCCTGATATGACGGTCTAGAAACCTCCTGACTCATCCTCTCAGATCGCATCATCTCCATAGCTTGAGCGATTTGCTGTTGAAATTCATTTCATAGTCGCTGCTCGAGCTCCGCATTCTGTCGTAAGTGCTCCTCATATGTAATGCTCCCTCCTGCACTGTGTCTGGACCCAGGATTACCGAAGGCTTGGCGTACACCGACATGACCACCAAAGCCTACTGCACGACCCGGATGATCCTTCTTCCCGAGAGCGCGGGAAAGTGGATCATCCTGCCTAACGGGCTGCCAAGTGCCCTTGGTGATTTGGGAGCTTAACTGTTCCTGTTATGGAGTTTAATAATTCAATAAGGATACTTTCGTTTCATGTAACTGCTATTGTTACTCTATAAATATAATAAACATTTTTTAAACTAAAAATAACTTACCATTTGGTTGATGACTTCTCTCGTGGCCTCATCATACTGAGCAGGTGCCGCCGGATCTGAAGGTTTCTTCCATCAACTTAAGTCCCAAACCTTCATCATTCTTTTGCTGACATTCGATGCAGCTAGCAACAACCCCTCTTTCTCCCACTGCGGCACACACTGAACAATACTTGTACTCCCCATGTGTTGGGCAAAACAGTGGTGAAACTAGATTGCTAACTATGGGAAGTGAACCCAATCATTGTAGTACAACAAGGTCGTATCCACAGGGACTTCGTAACTATCTAGCTAATTATAAGCTTAGTAAATGTGCAAGGGGATATATACAAAAGTGCATAAATGTAAATTAGGGGTTTTGGGTTTTTGGGTTGTAATTGGAGAAATAAAGAAAAGCAATAAACACTAAACTAACTATCTAGGATAGGTGTAGCCCGGGATGGATATTTGCACCCGTCCTCCCCTTACTACCGATTGTCGAACCTCGAACTCATAGCTAAACCATGGGAACGCTTAATTAATTATCAACCTAATCTAGGCCTACTAATCCTAACCAATTTAATCGAGACTTCTCATTCTGCTAAGCCCCGGGTCAATAGATAGCACTAAGCTCAAGTTCCACTAAGGTTGCAATGTAGTCTAATCTCAAAATCATCGAAATCAGAGTACACCGTTTTAGTCTCTAACAGTTTAGGTTTCTATCTCTGAATAACATTTTGATAGAATCCCACAATAATGCTAAACTAATCGGTAGGCCAAACCAACCAATTTAACACATAGAAGACAAATTGAGCAAAACCCTTAACAAATCCCCAAATCATGAGCAACAAGTTTAGAAGTCATAAACACTCAATAATCATCTTCATTAAGCTCAAAGACTAAAATAAAGCACAAACACAAGCTCAAGATTCAACAATAGAGTTTTAGGGGATTTGGGACAAAATCCACAATCCCTAGCTACAAATGATTCTACACAACCATAGGAGAGAAAATAAAAGAGCAAGGGATAGAAGTAGCCATTAATGGAGCTTGGAAGGAGGTGAGCTTCTCTTCTCTTCTCCTCCCTTCTCTTCTCTTCTTCTTCTTCTTCTCTTCTCCTCTTCTTTTCTCCCTTAGAATCGCCCTTCCTCTCTGTTTTTGGGGCGGAACTCGACTGAATGAAGAATGGGGAAGTTTTCCCCAAAATTCCCCGTTTTAAAACGCAGATCTGGGCTAATTTTCGACCCAACCGACCTTGCGACCGGACTTGCAAGGTCGGTCGGAGTCAGTAGCGATTTTCGGGCGCGTTTTTAAGTTCGACCGAACTTGCAAGGTCGGTCCTAAGGTCGGTCGATTCCAGTAGCTTGCAAAAACGCAAATCTGGGCAAAATTTCGACCCGACCGACCTTGCGACCGGACTTGCAAGGTCGGTCGGAGTCAGTATAACTTCAAAACGCTGTATCTTCTTCGTTTTAACTCCGATTTTGGATCCGTTCGCCCACCGCTTTTCCTCTTCTTTCGTCTACTTTACTCCTAGCTATGTTACTCCTCCTGTTTAAACAATAAATGTGTAAAACACCAATGAAACACAAACTAGAGGAAAACAAGCTAGAGTGGAGAAATGAGCATGAAAAGTGTTGATTAAACATATGAAATACACCCCTAAAACATGCTCATTTGGACACTCATCACCATGTGATGGGGGTAACGATTTTTTTTGGCATTTTGTTGTTGTTTCTCACGTATAGCCTACATATATGTATGAAAAGACAAATTATTCAAATAATATATGAAAAAGACAAATTAACCAAATGAACTCTAAGGACACTTTAAACATTTATCATACAAAAGAACAACTACTAGTGTGAAACTCACCTTGAACTCTGGGGTCAAACGCTTCTCAACAAACTCCTTCCACTGCTCTTCAGTAATACCATCGTATGTTTGCCACGGTGATCTCCGATCATCCACATCTTCACCTACTGCCTCCTCTATTTCTGCGGGCTCCTCATAGTAAATGTACTGTCTCGTGAGCAGAGATCTGAAGTCTTTAAACTGTGTGGCAATCCCCTTCATCACATCATCCTTCATAGAAGGATCTATACTGAATTGGGACTATATGCAAAAAAATGGATTAGTGTAAAATAGTAACTACATTAATCTTAAAACAAACTATAAACATCAACAAATACTTGAAGACGCTCAAATATCTGCTCCTTCAACGCCGGAGGCACTTGCTTCCAATGGTGGTTTATATTGAGATATGTACTCACCAAATGCCTAGCTAGCGCAATGAAATCATTTTTCCAAGTACCATTGGGCTGATTAAACTCATTGAACTCCAAAGGCTTGGTCAGGGGGCCTCTATTTGCTTTCAGCGCACGGGTAACCCCTCGTTTTTTGGGTTTCTTGAGAGGCGGAGGAGCAACTTGTATCTCTTGTGCTTCCTGTGAAGGACCAGCTGCCTCAGTCTGCTGTGCTGGGATGTCTGCTGTCTTTGATTTCCTTTTACCACCTCATGTGGTGCGTTTTGCCGGTCTCCTCTGCTCGGGCTAAATTTCCCCAGTCGTGAGCAGCTGTCCTATAGGATCATTAATCGGATGAGGAAAAAAAACACAAACATTAGATCAATATTCATGGAACGATGTATAATTGCAAAAATAAACATAAATAATTAATTTTGGTAACATTGTAACAACAATAATATGAATTATATAATGTAATTTCAACTAATGGTGTTACCTAGACATAGTAATAAATATCATGATCTGTTTTCTACCCAAACCCCCTTATTATGGTCTGATCGAGAGTAGATGGTCATCATTTTGTAAATCATCAGTTGAATCATGCAACCCTGTATGCAACGATACTGTTTCATCTATCATCTCATTATCATCATCGTTGTTGTTTTCATCCTCAAACAAAACCGGTCTTCTCCCTGGAAGAACAACAGACCATCTACTATCTTTTGGGTCCTCAACATAAAACACCTGGTCACAGTCTTTACCCAACACAAATTGATCTTCCTTATAAGTTGTAACACGTGAAAGATCAACCAAAATAAGTCTTTTATCATTTTGGAGTCCATGTCAGTTGTCCACCCAATTGCAGCGGAACACTAGAAATGAATCAATGTGATAGTTTAGTTCCCATATGTCCTTTATCACACCATAATACCAACTACTACTGCTCATTGGTTGAACAAGGTTACCTAGACCATATTCAGTCACCGATGCTTCAATTTTTACCCCACTGTTCTAATGTATTGATTTAGCATCTTGGCGTGCAGTGTAGTATGTGCATCCATTAATGTCATACCCTTCAAACGATACAACATATGTTCCAGGACCAACAGCTAGACATCTGATTTCTTCACTGACATCCTCGGGGTTCAATGAAGCTTGCTCAAACACATATACCTTAAACCATTGGACGAATACTCGATTTTGTTCTTTTTAAGCCAGATACGGTTTTTGGTAGGGTTTTGTCGACTCAACTCAGCAATGTGAATATCGAAGTAGGGTTCAACAACCTCAGGGTGTTGTAGTACAAACAAATGTGCCTGATTAATAAGATCACGAGAGATACACACGACCTTTTTTCCAATAACTCCTTTACCCTTAAATCTACCATGGTGACGTGGTTTGGGAATACCAATTGACTCTGCATCATTCAAATAACTTGTCACAAATTCTGTGACTTCCTCAGTCACTGTTGCTTCGATGATACTGCCTTCCGGTCTATATCTGTTTTTCATTCTACCCTTCAGAATCCCCATATATCGTTCGAAAGGATACATGTAACATAAGTAGACCGGACCACACAATTTGATCTCTCGGACAATATGCACTACTAAATGCACCATCATGTCGAAGAAAGCACTACTAGAAAATACGTAATTAGCAAGGGACAATTCCGTCGCTAATTCCTTCGTCGCTAAATCAAAGTCACGTCAGACGCCGTCATCCGTCGCCAAATAGCGACGGATTAAAGACGGAAGTGTCCGTCGCAAATATGTATTTAGCGACGGATTAGAGACGGAATTTTCCGTCGCTAATTTGGCGACGGAAATTTATTTTTTGTGTTTAATTTTTAGCGACGGAATGTCCGTCGCTAAACTATTTTCATTTAAAAAAATATTTAATATTTTTTTTGTAAAATATTTTCACCTGTAAATGTGGACATATAAACATTTTATTCATATCCACCTTAATATGCAATACCATAAAGAGTTGTACTCATTAATCCCACAAGCAGACCAAAAATAAATGTTCAGTCAACACAATCACACCAAATAAGCAATACCATGAAGTAGTGCAGTCGAATTTAATACAGACATAGTTCAAATGTCATATCTATCTAATACCCGCCCCCAACCATGCCCATCCCTAGGACGATATCCCATCTGATCATTCGGACCACCCGAACCACCTGTTTAATACCCCGGACCTAAAAATGGTGATTTAATTACTCTAATATGATTATTAAAGGCCTAATGGTGCCTAAAGTGTATTGGTAAAGAAAATAAAACCAAAAGAAAAGAGAAAACGCTTGAAAAGCGAAAAACGCTAAAATGCGTGTTAAATGAGTATATGAGATATATGATCTCGAGAGGGTCCGAGATGGATTCCTAAGGCTTAGTTAGGCCTAATAAGTATACGGGAATGATTCCCGAAGAAAACGGATCCAAATAACGGATTAAAACGCTAACGGAGTTTAAAAGCACGTTTTTCGAGAAAACCCGAAAACGTGACTTTAAGTGGTCAAATGGACCCGTAAAATTATAGTTGCTGTATAACTAAATAAGTATTATGGAAGCTTAATAGCCATATAAAAATAAAGAAACGAAGAAAAAATCCAGAAAAACGGACCGGTAGTGAATAGAGCCAACCGGGTAAAATAACGAGCGTTTCTGTAAGAAAACGAAAAATGCTCTAGTTTAAATAGTGTGTGGGGCCGGTTTTTATTAGATAGTCAGCCTCTCTATTAGCTAATTAACAAAGAAAAGAAGAGTTGAAAAGTCAAAAGGGGAATAGTGAAAGGTTACTTACTTACTTTTCTTTTCTTCTTTCCCTCATTTCCTCTTCACATCTGAACTCCTCATCTCTCTCATCCGTAGCTTCCCCTCCTCCTTCCTCCTTAAGGATTTTGAGATGCAACAACAACAACAATGGAGGTCCCCCTTTCTCTTCATGCTCAAGCTTTGTTTAAGCTCCAAACTCAAAAATAACCACATATTGTGGATCCTCTCATCACCTCTATCATCCTCTCTTTTCAAAACTCGAAAATGGTGAGTTTCATTTCATGGGTGTTGCCCATTTTGAGGAGAAAGCACATAATCTTGAAGCTTGAAGCCTCTCTTTCACCCAAGGTAAAAATATCCAAGGAAAATGCATTTTATTCACCCTCTGTGTTGGCCGATTTGGCAAGTTGTAATGCCTTGGTTTTCCTTGTTGAGCTATTCTCCAAGTCTTCAATGTGGTTGGAAGTTTCCCCTTTGATTATGATCGAAACCCCATCCTAGGGTTTCAAGGTAATCACCCATTTAGAGCTTTAAGCATTTAAATTAATGAGGTAAGTGTTTTACTTAAAACTCATTTCTTGCTTTGAACATTGACATGGAGATGGGTAATTCCATGGTCTTTGACCAGGTTTTGGAAGGAAGAGAAGAGGAGAGAAGAGGAGAAGAGTAATTTGAGGAAACTTAAGAGATTCAAGGTAAAGAACCCAGCCCTTATTATATTCTATATGTATTAGAATTTGGGTTGGGTTAATAAAGTATGAGAACCCCACTAGGGTGTTGTAGAAATGAGCTTGTATAGAGATAATACAAGAGAGAGAAACATTTGTGAATAAGTGTTCATGTGTTATGCATTTTATGAATTAAGCATTGTGTTTGTAATGTAGAATTGATGAGTATTGGTGAACTTGTATGTGCTGGTAGAACCCATGATGGGTTTGGTTAGTTTTAGGTCGAATAAGTGATGAGAAGAGTTTTGGGGCAATGCTAGAGAAGTAGCCAGGTTATGGCAAAATTTGTGTAGGAATCTAAGTGGATTAAGTGTTGGTTTGGGTGGTGAATAGCTAGGAGAGGCTAGGCATGTATGAAGATTGATTGGAGTAGTAAAACCACTTTGGGGATGCTTGTGATAAGATAGAAGATTGGTGCAAAATCTGTAGCAAGAGATTGTTTAAATGCTTGAGGAGTTTCTAGAAAACAAAGGAGATTAAGGCTTTAAGAGTGAGTTTGGAACTTGGTATGAGTTGTGCATTATCTTGGAAGATATGGAATGGTCAAAATGAAAGAGAACATAATGCAAGTGTTGAGGAGAAGTTAGAAATGCACAAGTGTGCATTAGTGTAAATGAGAATGAAAAAGTGTGTGAGATTGAGCAAGAACTTTAGTAAGGAATAAGCCAATGTTTTGAAGAGGTTTAGAGCATGTTTTATGATGATTAAAATGTGAAAACTTATGGAATGATTAGGAAATGATTAGAGGTGATTTAGGGGTTTAAAAGTGGTGAAAAACTGCTAAATTTTGACAGTTCCAGGGTGTTGTCCGGGTTGCAATCGGAATGCAAACCCGGAAACATAGCAAAACATGGCAGAAGGTCATCCCAGGGGATGGTCCGGGTTTGTAAACCGGACACAAACCCGGAACACATGAAAAAATACGACAGAAAGTGATTCCAGTGTTTGGTCCGGGTTTGTAACCCCGGACACAAAACCCGGACCAGGCCAGAAATGTAACAGAATTGTTTTCTTGCATTCTAATGATGGGGAATTGAATGGTAATGTAATACAAGGTAATTAGGACATGAATAATGAATGTTTAAAGGTCATTAGGAGTGGTAAACAAGTTTGATAGGTGAATGAGGAAGTTGTGAGTTTAAGAACACATGAGTAAAACTAAGTTAAACGGGATAACGGGGTTAAGTACGGGAGTATAGTTTTACATACCGTAATGCTTTGGTGTTAATAAAAACATTTGAATGTTATTAGTGGAACAAGTGTGAACCGAGGAACGAGAGGTCACACGGTTTTAAGCTAACCCCGGTGAAAGGTATGATTTTCTCATGCCCCGTATGCCTAACCGAGTTACTCTGATTTGTGTGTTGTGTTGCCGGCTTAATCAAGATTAAAGCATGGAAATAATCCCTTGTTTGATTATGTATGCCTTATGTATGTTGTATGAAACTAACATACTTGTACGCCGGTGTGGTCAACATAGTGCATAGACCGACTCATAGAGAGTAGTGATTGACTAGAAAACCCGTAGATCGGGTAGTCTCCGATGAACAATGGGAATATGCAAACACAACAAGCTATCGATTAAGTATAACGATAACGCAAACATATGAATCCCTAGAACGTGAGGAGATGTACGGGTGAGTAAATACCGATAACGGTTAGAAAACCTTATTGAAACAATCCACTGAATAAATATGAGTGGAGAGATAAAATGAACCTCCATCGAGAGGATTGAAATTAGTCCAAAAATGTGAACTTATAAGAAAGGTAAAAGAGACCTAAGGGACTAGTAACTCCCTTGAGACATGGTCGACCTCCAATATGAGGATTTTACCCGGTATAAGAACATCCGAATGTACAAGCATATTTGTGAGGGTAACCCTTAAACCTAAGATTACCCGAATTTAAGTAAAGTTCCCAAAGTCATTAGAAACATCGAGAAGGATGCTTCTAGACTAATATACATGATATTATTATAACTCCAGAGAGGATGTATGGGAACGAGAGTAGTCCGAGAGTAGTCGGACCTAAGTAAAAGGATAGGACTAAGAGAGAGTTCCGTGAGCTAGTTGAACCTTCCCACCATGCTAGACCCAGAGTAGGGTCGAAACCGGGGAAGTAAGACTATGCTAGAGAGCCATGAGTTTTGGCCTAAGTATGTATTAAGAGTAACAAGCGTGACGTATGAGACCTGTAGTGTTCTCGGGAATCTACAAGAGCTTGAGTATAAATAACCCAAGAGTGTGGGTGAGATAATGAGTATAAATAACCCAAGAGTGGGTGAGATAATGAGTGTAAATAACCCAAGAGTATGGGTGAGATAATGAGAAAAGTAACCCGAGAGTGTGGGTGAGTATAGTACGAGTAACCCAAGAGAAGGGTGTGTAGATGAATAAGTAACCGAGAGGAGCGGGTGATGGTATGAATAAGTAACAAGGCATAGTGGGAATAACCCTCAATGCCTAAGAGTAACCAGTTACACTAACAACATTGTTATGTTAGTAGGAATCGTGTTCCGTGATTGGATGTAGATTCTTGTGTAATATACATATATATTGTATTGCCATGATGCATGTTGTTGATTAAAATGAACTCCATGTATATCCGACCCAAAGTAGTCGGCGTACCGCGGTTAGCACGCGGTATATGCGAATTTCATATTCAGCGTAAGCTGACCCCTAGGGGGAACGTTTTAGTGTGCAGGTACTTGAAGCTGACCACGTTCAGAGAGTAGGACGGGGACTGCTATGAGCATGGGTAGTTAGATAGTAATTACTAATGCATTTGAAGAGGTGTAAGTCCGAGTATGTTATCGGCATCCGTATATGTAGACTCGGTATAGTAAAGAAAGGAATTGAGTATTGTGTTGTATGAAGTACTCGTGTGTTCCAGTTCATCAGACCGTACGGTATGTAAGAAAGGCCTGGTTAGCCATATGGGTGGCTATTGGCGTTGTTTCACCCCTCGTTGTAATTAGAGCTCCGCTGCGTGAGTAAGAGTAATTGGTGACAATTTATGAGGTAATGACGAGCTTAACGGTTGGGTGTTACAAAAATGGTATCAGAGCGAAGTATCGCTCTGATGACTGGAAATACCGAGCTTAGGAGATACCGAGTTAGGAATTAGAGGCTTAGGGCTAAGGGTTGAGTGGTAGCGTGAGAGATGCGCTAGTTAGGAACTTCCAGTATGATCTGGATACCTACAATACCTACCCGCCCTCCACAACCCCCGTATTAAAAGCTTGGGAAAGAACGCCGGAGAGACGGGAAACCCGATCTGGCAGTAATTAAGTGCTTTAAGAAACAGATGTCATGCGGTAGTCCTGAGAACCGGAACCCGGAGTGGATCCGTTGGAATGACAAAACCGCACTTAAAGGCGGGAGATCGATAAATCCTGCTCAAAGGAGACCAGAATCTGTGGTAGCATGGGGCGACATGCCTAGCAGTCGCGCGAACCCGGCTGACCAGCAGCAGCAAGAAGCAAGGCACCAACCGTGCAACAAGGCGGATTTATGAGAAATAACAAAAGCCGAGACATGTGTCTACGGACCGCCATAGTTAAGTAATACCATCAACGGTATACCAATCAACTAAGAACCTAGTTGAGAGTAGGTACGCCCACCCTGCCACACCCGAAGAAGTTGCAATACTTCACTGATATAGCCTAGACAGCTACGAGCACAACTATGGGACATACCCAAAAAGGACTACTGAAGTAGTGCCTAAATGAGTTAAACCTCGGTAACCACAGTAAAGACGGTGGGGAACGAGCAACGAGGTAAAGCACAGAACTAAAGTGATTAAGGAACTCCGGAAGTGGAGAAGTACCTAAATGAATGACAGTCACGTCGAGATGAATGAGAAGCAGCTCTAAGGAGTAGTTATCCAACTAAAGGATCAAGGAATAGCCGACAAGGCTACCAAATGCAAGTGAACAATACCGTGACTGGTATGAGGTAACCTAAAAACCGCCTGTACCGCGCACTTGCCACGGCAAGTGCATTATTAACGGGACTTTAAGAAGAGCTTTGACAAGCGACCAATACTTAGCAAGTACCAAGATGGGAGAGAAGCCAATATGGTAAGACAAACCTTAAGAATTGTGAAACGAAACCTTGAAAAGGCCTAACAGCCTAATCACTGTATAAAGAACGTACCGGTCAGCGAGAGGCTAGACCTGGTCAGAAGCAACCGGCATTGAAATGCCATGAAGATTTTACTTTCAAACCCAATTTTCCTTTCAAAAACATTGAGTTTTCAAAAACCCCCAGATTTTTAACCTAAACCAGAGAACCACGGTAAGTTATCATAGGACGATATAAGAGGAGTTGGCAACAGAATACTTCACTTAGGCGTGACCGACACTACAAGTGTACACAAATGAGACATGGAACGACCGCACTCCAAAGGAGCTTGCGGGCCTGACAGACCAATTATGAGTTAGTTGGGTAAGTGGTAAACGTATCAATAAGATACTCCATGTATGTATACTAGTAAAGTACGGAACACGGGAAGTAGCCCACTCCATACTACGGACGAAAGAGTCGATTCAAACCAAGACAGCTGGACACCTTGAATGATCGAAGAACACAGAGAAGCTTACCAAGCTAAAGAAGTCAAGAACCCAATAAGGTGACGGACTTAACGATATAACGTTAAGAAGTGCGAGAAGCACAGAGTAATGAGAAAAGACATTAAGTATGTCTCAAAAATCAAAGAGGAAAATACCTTATAACTGGAATGAATACCCAGTGTAGATGGTACGGCGAAGGCCTAAAATGATTATATCAACGTTTGACAAACGGGAAAGAATTCCCTCAAGATACCTCACTAATGAGAATACCGAACTGACCAAGGAGGTAAGGAGAGGTACCAATGATCTACCCAATAACGGGAGACATTACAACCTAAACGGGATAGTTCAAGATATACATAACCACAAGGCGGGATAAGAAGCTGAACATACCCATGAGTTCAAGCCAGATGTGATGGCGTAACTCAGTAACACCCAGGAGCAATCCGTCAAGGGTGCCGGAATCAACAGTAGTTGAACGAAACATCGTGTTGAGAACACAAGTGTTAAAGCGAACACTCGGGTAGAACCCGAAAGGATCCCACGTAACATGGGATACCCTAGATTGCCAGAAGGCATGAATTAATATCAAGAAACTTATAGGGACTTCCATATACGGAAGCGTGATGTGACAACCATATCAAAAACCCAGTAAAACCTCATAACCATTTAATGGCATACGGAGAAGATGAAACCTGTATAAACAGCCCGCATGGAGCATGGCGAGGCAAGGTGGCTTGTAAGCGGAAAAACCAACTACAATTCGTAGATCCAAACGTTGTAAAACCTATGCATAAAGGCATAAGAGGAATTGTGAGAGAAAACCACTTCCTTAGTGTGGGGACACCACTTGCTATTGTGGGGCCTAGGGAGCAGAAATTGCGTGAATCCTCCAGAGAAAGGCTACCACCTAAGTATGTAATGTAAAACCGCTGAAGCGGTGTAGTGAAACCTGAGCATGTGTATATTGCCAGGGAGTATATGAACACAAATAGTATGTGGAAAAGGCTTTGATAGCAATGGAAGGAAACCGAGGAGAGCAATCGGTTAAGTAGTAAAACACTGTATGTGTGCAATATGAATTGCAGAGTAAACGATGCGCAGTAAGCGTAGAGAGTTTAGAGTAATACATCCTATTGAGCCAAGTGAATGGCAAGCCATAGTATAAATGGCGGGAGTACATGAGCGGAAGCTAAAGTAGTAGCGGATGCCATGTAAACAAATGTTGTTTAATGAGTAAGAACATGGTACGCAGTAAGCGACCATTATAAGAGTATAATAAGATAATGATATGAAGCAGATGAGGAATTGTGGTAAAGGAGACATGATCATTCCTATCTCATGAGAGATTTACTGTCAAGGGTTTACGCTTCTGCACTCTGTATGACTGAGTGTTTTGGTATTGCACTTGTGCGGTAATGATCGAGGGGAGAGCCAGGAATTGAGAAATGTCAACGAAGCCTGTTGAGTTGAATCTAGAGAAATAACCGTGCGGCCTTTGGCCAAAGATGCACGAAGAACGTGGGCAGTAACCCACAGGTCCAGGACCAGGGATGAATGGTAAATGCAGAGTAGTATGAATGAGGAAATCTTGTACAGAAGCAAATAACAAACACGATTCAAAAAGCCTTATTAAACGAGGAAGCACTACACACTGAGTAGTAGCTTGGCCTCAACCGACAGTAAGTCGGGAAAAGTATGTGAATAATCATGAAGGTATACAGAGTTATACAAAATAGATTTCCAAAGAACTGGAGAGAAAATCTATAACTCATCGAATTCGCATACGGTAAGAGATACCTAGCGACGATTGAGAACCTTTATTCCCAAGACACAAGGGATAAAAGGGAGTGGATTAATACATTGAGAATACCAAAGGGCGAGTTAAGCTCTAGTTATCAGGTCACAGCAGAAGCTTGTGGACCGTAATTCAAAGTTAAGTATACATGGCAAACATGAGTAGATGGCTCATCATAAACGCCTTGAAGCCTTAGAGGCTAGAACCGAACCCGGTTATGAGTTAATTAACCGCATTGAAGTTAAAGTACTTCATGATACCAGAATGAGTGAACCAATGTTCAGTATAACATATGGTCTGTTACGCGGGCGTAACCCCTTTTAAGGGGGTAGGGCGACAAACCGCTTAGAGTATGTTTTACGTATAGGTGCGTAAACTACTATGTGCATGGCACAAAAGGAATTATTTTGAAGATTGGAACTCATGTTACATAAACATGTGTACCCATTCATAGTGTAAGTATGAGTACTGTGCATGAGAGATGCGAGTAATGTGTATATAATATTTATGAAAAAGAGGAGTAGAAACTCCTAGGGAGTGAGAATCCCTATAGTATATGTCTAGTGAGATTAGACATGAGACATAATGAGTATGAATCGGTATGAAACCGATGTATAACCTAGTGGGAAGTGAGTTTCCCTAGGTGATTTTATTTGAGAATGATTGATGGAGTGAGTTCCATCCTTTGGAGTTGTATGTTGTATGTTTTAAATTGAGTAACAATTTGAGAAAACGAGTCATGAGTTGCTTAGGAAAAGTAAGCAAGCAAATTGATATTGACAAATAACCTAAGTTCTAGGGATTTGAAATAAGCTAAAAAGGGATTGTTTTATGAATATGAGTAAAAAGAGTAAAAGATAGAAAACGAAAATGTTTGACTATCTGATTGTTTAAAACTGACGTGGGAGGTGGAACTTGATCTGCTAGCGATCAAGGGAAACCGAACACAAATTGGGGTGTAAGGATAGTTCAACACTGATGCTGATCACATCAGGGTTGGATGATTCTTGAAGCTCTCTATAAGTGGCCACAAGTAATCACGCTAAGGAAAGATACAGCTACCATAAATCTGATTTGGAGTTGTGTGATGTTTTAAAAAGAATTTCAAACAGATTTTGAAAAGGAATTTTCTTCAAGTATGAAGATGGAAACAAAAACTGGTTTTGAAACCGCTATCACCCGCCGATGGCTGAGCCTTAAGTCTTGATGACCGGTAGAACGGTGGGCGAGTATTAGTTTTGAAACCATTGCACCGTACGTGCGGCGGTCCTAAGTGACCGGTTGGGGCGGTGCCAGTGTGTGATTTTTCCAAAGGCAGCGGGACGGGGAGAGTACCCTGAGATGTTCCTGTGTTGAGTGAGTCAACCAGAGTGCCTGAGGATATGTATATGTGTAACGTTTTGATCAGAACCGAGGGGACCGTGGGCCAGAGAGAGTAAGTGCCCATTTGTCATGAAACGGCCGTGAACCAGAAAGAGTAAGTGTTCAACGTGACCGGTACCTGAGGGATCAGTAGTGTATTACTCGATATGGATTCGAGGACTGTAGTGCCTTCTTGTCTTCGGACCGATTCCATGGAGAGAGTAAAAAGAGTATTTTTGATTGCTATACATGCTGTGATATATGTGTGGTATGTGTAGTGCGAAATGAGACTGACTTGTGGAGTCTGTAAGGTTATACATGTATTATAACCTTGGCATAGCGTGCCCATGAGAGTAACCATTTAGATCCACCAACTTTGAGGACAAAGTTCCTAAGGGGGGTAGATTTTAATACCCCGGACCTAAAAATGGTGATTTAATTACTCTAATATGATTATTAAAGGCCTAATGGTGCCTAAAGTGTATTGGTAAAGAAAATAAAACCAAAAGAAAAGAGAAAACGCTTGAAAAGCGAAAAACGCTAAAATGCGCGTTAAATGAGTATATGAGATATATGATCTCGAGAGGGTCCGAGATGGATTCCTAAGGCTTAGTTAGGCCTAATAAGTATACGGGAATGATTCCCGAAGAAAACGGATCCAAATAACGGATTAAAACGCTAACGGAGTTTAAAAGCACGTTTTTCGAGAAAACCCGAAAACGTGACTTTAAGTGGTCAAATGGACCCGTAAAAATTATAGTTGATTGTATAACTATAATTAAGTATTAATGGAAGCTTAATAGCCATTAAAATAAAAAAGAAACGAGAAAAAAATCCGAAAAACGGGCCCGGTTAGTGAATAGTGCCAAACCGGGTAAAATAACGAGCGTTTTCTGTAAGAAAATGAAAAACGCTCTAGTTTAAATAGTGTGTGGGGCCGGTTTTTATTAGACTAGTCAGCCCTCTCTATTAGCTAATTAACAAAGAAAAAGAAGAGTTGAAAAGTCAAAAAGGGGAATAGTGAAAAGGTTACTTACTTACCTTTTCTTCTTCTCTTTCTCATTTCCTTCTTCACATCTGAACTCCCTCATCTCTCTCATCCGTAGCTCCCCTTCCTTCCTTTAAGCGATTTGAGCTGCAACAACAACAACAATGGAGGTCCCCCTTTCTCTTCATGCTCAAGCTTTGTTTAAGCTCCAAACTCAAAAATAACCACATATTTGTGATCCTCTCATCACCCTCTATCATCCTCTCTTTTCAAAACTCGAAAATGGTGAGTTTCATTTTCATGGGTGTTGCCCATTTGAGGAGAAAAGCACATAATCTTGAAGCTTGAAGCTTCCTCTTTCACCCAAGGTAAAAATATCCAAGGAAAATGCATCTTTTATTCACCCTCTTGTGTTGGCCGATTTTGGCAAGTTGTAATGCCTTGGTTTTTCCTTGTTTGAGCTATTCTCCAAGTCTTCAATGGTGGTTGGAAGTTTCCCCTTTGATTCTTGATCGAAACCCCATCCTAGGGTTTCAAGGTAATCACCCATTTTAGAGCTTTAAGCATTTTAAATTAATGAGGTTAAGTGTTTTTACTTAAACTCATTTCTTGCTTTGAACATTGACATGGAGATGGGTAATTCCATGGTCTTTGACCGGTTTTGGAAGGAAGAGAAGAGGAGAAGAGTAATTTGAGGAAACTTAAGAGATTCAAGGTAAGAAACCAGCCCTTATGTATATTCTATATGTATTAGAATTTGGGTTGGGTTAATAAATGTATGAACCCCACTAAGGTGTTGTAGAAATGAGCTTGTATAGAGATAATACAAGAGAGAAAACATTTGTGAAATAAGTGTTCATTATGTGTTATGCATTTTATGAATTAAGCATTGTGTTGTATTGTAGAATTGATGAGTATTGGTGAACTTGTATGTGCTGGTAGAACCCATGATGGGTTTGGTTAGTTTTAGGTCGAATAAGGTGATGAGAAGAGTTTTGGGCAATGCTAGAGAAGTAGCCAGGTATGGCAAAATTTGTGTAGGAATCTAAGTGGATTAAGTGTTGGTTTGGGTGGTGAATAGCCTAGGAGAGGCTAGGCATGTATGAAGATTGATTGGAGTTAGTAAACCACTTTGGGGATGCTTGTGATAAGATAGAAGATTGGTGCAAAATCTGTAGCAAAGAGATTGTTTAAATGCTTGAGGAGTTTCTAGAAAACAAAGGAGATTTAAGGCTTTAAGAGTGAGTTTTGGAACTTGGTATGAGTTGTGCATTATCTTGGAAGATATGGAATGGTCAAAATGAAAGAGAACATAATGCAAGTGTTGAGGAGAAGTTAGAAATGCACAAGTGTGCATTAGTGTAAAATGAGAATGAAAAATGTGTGAGATTGAGCAAGAACTTTAGTAAGGAATAAGCCAATGTTTTGAAGAGGTTTAGAGCATGTTTTATGATGATTAAACATGTGGAAAACTTATGGAATGATAGGAAATGATTAGAGGTGATTTAGGGGTTTAAAAGTGGTGAAAAACTGCAAATTTTGACAGTTCCAGGGGTTGTCCGGGTTTGCTTTGGTGTTAATAAAAACATTTGAATGTTATTAGTGGAACAAGTGTGAACCGAGGAACGAGAGGTCACACGGTAAAGCTAACCCCGGTGAAAGGTATGATTTTCTCATGCCCCGTATGCTAACCGAGTTACTCTGATTTGTGTGTTTGTGTGCCGGCTTAATCAAGATTAAAGCATGGAAATAATCCCTTGTTTGATTATGTATGCCTTATTGTATGTTGTATGAACTAACATACTTGTACGCCGGTGTGGTCTAACATAGTGCATAGACCGACTCATAGAGAGTAGTGATTGACTAGAAACCCGTAGATCGGGTAGTCTCATGAACAATGGTAATATGCAAACACACACAAGCTATCGATTAAAGTATAACGATAACGCAAACATATGAACTCCCTAGAACGTGAGGAGATGTACGGGTTGAGTAAATACCCGATAACGGTTAGAAAACCTTATTGAAACAATCCACGGAATAAATATGAGTGGAGAGATAAATGAACCTCCATCGAGAGGATTGAAGTTAGTCCAAAAATGTGAACTTATAAGAAAGGTAAAAGAGACCTAAGGGACTATGTAACTCCCTTGAGACATGGTCGACCTCCAATATGAGGATTTTACCCGGTATAAGAAACTATCCGAATGTACAAGCATATGATTGTGAGGGTAACCCTTAAACCTAAGATTACCTGAATTTAAGTAAAGTTCCCAAAGTCATTAGAAACATCTAGAAGGATGCTTCTAGACTAATATACATGATATTATTATAACTCCAAGAGAGGAGTGTATGGGAACGAGAGTAGTCCGAGAGTAGTCGGACCTAAGTAAAAGAGATAGGAACTAAGAGAGAGTTCCGTGAGCTAGTTGAACCTTCCCACCATGCTAGACCCAGAGTAGGGTCGAAACCGGGGAAGTAAGACTATGCTAGAGAGCCATGAGTTTTGGCCTAAGTATGTATTAAGAGTAACAAGCGTGACGTATGAGACCTGTAGTGTCTCGGGAATCTACAAGAGCTTGAGTATAAATAACCCAAGAGTGTGGGTGAGATAATGAGTATAAATAACCCAAGAGTGTGGGTGAGATAATGAGTGTAAATAACCCAAGAGTATGGGTGAGATAATGAGAATAAGTAACCCGAGAGTGTGGGTGAGTATAGTACGAGTAACCCAAGAGAATGGGTGTGTATATGAATAAGTAACCCGAGAGAGCGGGTGAGGTATTGAATAAGTAAACAAGGCATAGTGAGGAATAACCCTCAATGCCTAAGAGTAACCAGTTACAACTAACAACATTGTTATGTTAGTTAGGAATCGTGTTCCGTGATTGGATGTAGATTCCTTGTGTAATATACATATATATTGTATTGCCATGATGCATGTTGTTTGATTAAAATGAACTCCATGTATATCCGACCCAAAGTAGTCGGCGTACCGCGGTTAGCACGCGGTATATGCGAATTTCATATTCAGCGTAAGCTGACCCCCTAGGGGGAACGTTTTTAGTGTGCAGGTACTTGAAACTGACCACCGTTCGAGAGAGTAGGACGGGGACTGCTATGAAGCATGGGTAGTTAGATAGCAATTACTAATGCATTTGAAAGAGGTGTAAGTCCGAGTATGTTATCGGCATCCGTATATTGTAGACTCGGTATAGTAAAGAAAGGAATTGAGTATTGTGTTGTATGAAGTACTCGGTTGTTCCAGTTCATCAGACCGTTACGGTATGTAAGAAAGGCCTGGTTAGCCATATGGGTGGCTATTGGCGTTGTTTCACCCCTCGTTGTAATTAGAGCTCCGCTGCGTGAGTAAGAGTAATTGGTGACAATTTATGAGGTAATGACGAGCTTAACGGTTGGGGTGTTACAACCTGAGCCATCATGTGGACCTCTAGGCCACTGACCCCATCCACCCGTACTAGAGCCAGCACCAGGATCACCGTACAGTCGACTCTGCTGAGAGGGAAACATTTGAGAGATCTACACTCGTATCATCCTCTGCATCTCCTCGCTGAACATCTCCTGGCGCACCACTTCCCTCTCCTCAATACGAACCTGCCGCCTGTAATTTTCATCGAACCTCTGACTCAGCTCCTGCTCAATCTCCATCTTCATGGACTCGTATGTGCTATGGTCTTTGCTAGAAGCATGTGAGCTAGTGCCGGTGGTATGAAATGAGTCAGGGAAGTACGCTGGTGCTAGCTCGCCCACACCGTAGACCTTCTGCTTTCTGGATTTTCCTTCAACAACCTTATAAAAAATTTCATTAGGGTCTACTGGTGTGGCTTGCAGAGATGGATCATCAGGAGTGGTTGACTCCTGAGTGGCAGCATCTAACAGCTCTTCGTATTTATGCTTCATAATCATAACACAATGATATATATATAATTAGTACTCATCGCTAATGAATAAATTTCAATAATGTAATCAACTTAAATAAGTTAAATTAAAACACTTACAGCAGTGTCCTCGACCTTGGAGCATACACACTACTAGAAAACAGTAGTTTACCTACGGAAATTACCTACGAAAAATATTCCGTAGGTAATTTCCAACGGAATACCTACGGTTTATAATGCCGGCCCTTGGTTTAGTTTTTACCTACGGAATACCGACAGAATTCCAACAAAAAATTACCTACGGAATATTCCGTAGGTAAATTTGAAGGGAAAAGTGCGGGAGGACTGGCTGGTAATGGCGCGTATAATTCCGTCGGTAATTGCTTAGTAGTGACAAGCGACAGTTCAGGCTGAAACGTAGCGTTTTTCTACAGGAAGATTACCTACGGATTAGGTTTCGTTGGTAATTACCTACGCATTATTCCGTCGGTAATTACTTCGTATTCTCATGCGTGAGTTCAGGTCGAAGCGCAGCGTTTTTTCTACAGGAAGATTACCTACGGATTTGGTTTCGTTGGTAATTACCTTCGGATTGGTCCGTCGGTAAAGGCTTCGTATTCTCATGCGTGGGTTTAAGTCAAAACGCAGCGTTTTTTACAGGAAGATTACCTACGGATTTTATTCCGTTGGTAATTACCTACGGATTATTCTGTCGGTAATTGCTTCGTATTCTCATGCGAGTGCTCAGGTCGAAGCGCAGCGTTTTTCTACAAGAATGTTACCTACGGATTGCGTTCCGTCGGTAATTACCTTCGGATTATTCCGTCGGTAAGTGCTTCGTATTCACATTCGAGGGTTCAGGTCGAAAACGACTGCGTGTTGCATATTTTGATATCTGTTTTCTTCCCCAAAACTTAATTTCTAACATAGTTCAGTTAATATTCCAAACCATCTCCCTCCATCCCCTTCTGCGAAATCATCTCCCGTCCCTCCATCCCCTTCCCTGCGAAATCTTCTCCCGTCCCTCCATCCCCTTCCCTGCTTCTTTTAGCAAATTGTTTTGGCAACATACAATCGCACACTGTGTCACCATACTCCCCGAAAGCCTTGTGCCGTTCGACTGCTCCCCAAATTGAGGAATCGGAAGACTTGCACTCTTGTTCGACTCTGAAGAAGCGGAATCTGCTTATCTCTTGTGCCGTCGCCTGAAGAATCTGACCAAGTAAGTCACTCTCTTGTCGCTTTTTTTCCCTCTCTTCCGGTAGCTACAACCCTGGAAATCGACAGATAGTATTCACTAGAGAATGAGGCCGTAGATGCTCTCTCCCTTTGCTTACTATCTCCCTTCCAAAAGAAGAGGGTTATAGTAAGGCAAATAAAGTATGAATAGCTGTATTAACCATGAATGATACAAGATATATATATAAAATTTACTAACTACCAGGTAGCAGGATCCTCATTCGCAGGCCTAGTTTAACGTATATAAGGTTCAAGATTTTTCGAGTTAATAAAGGGGAATTAGTAGTATGTTACTGAAGCAATGAAAGGGTGAGAACTAATGGTGGCCATGGGTCTCCCTGTAGAAAATCAGGAACTCGGCCGTATCTGATTTAGGTATTCAGCTTTATTGTATTTCAAGAAAAATTAGATTGAAGTTTAAACAAGAATGTAGACCTAGCAAAACTAGATTAGTTTTATCATCTTTGGCCTATTGGCTTGCTCTTCCAACTTATTGCCTAAATTGTTTAGTTTGGTACTTACTGGGAGTATTTGCTCTTAGATTGTTCTTGTTCTTTTTATCCAACATTTCCTTTTACACCAAATCCTTTGATTCATAACATACTGCTTGGCAGATAATGATAGATAAGGCAGCAATTAAAACAGAATTAGCTTCAGTTGAGCACCTGGAGACGCACACCATCTGTAAGCACCAGGTTTGGGCCAGGCTGAAAATCATGAACCATAGCACATACTGTGCACTACAAACAAACGAGCCATGTCAGTCAATGACATTCAAGTGTCACTGATATACAATACCTTTAGACAGTAGATGAGGAAAACAAACAAACAGCCTCTGCTATCCTCTCTGTCAATACTTAAAATATAGAAGAGCCAACAACTAGAATGACTTAGTAAGCAATGTAAACCGATAGATACAAAAGGGAAAACAGAAAGGATTTGGTGCCATATCTTGTGGCGACAGCTACCCTTCTCATTAGCATTCTACCACTGAGAAAAAGATGGGTATGCAGATAAACTGTTATGACACAGAAGACCATGTCTCAGTCATAAAGTAGACTTATAGTCTTGTCATCACCCTCATTATCATTCATGTGTAAGCAAAGAATTACTGCTAGCACCTATGAGAACAACCTTGATATTCTTAAAGTCAGAAACTACAAGATGACATGTGTCTGTCAAACACATAAGAAGGGCTATACAAATACAACTTATTGCAATATATATATGTGACTGTAGCACTGATCAATAAATTGGGTGATCATTGGAATTTTAGCTTTCCTTCCACACAACATCATTTATTCACCAACCCATTATAATACTTAATTACTATCAAGACAAACACACCTCTTCACTCTCAATATTCTGCGTATAGGTTTCATCAAATTTTTTTGGAATAAACAAACAGAATGAGCACATGTATATTTTGTTGGATCCGTCAAGCCTAAATCTGTTGGTAATGATTCTGTATTTGCAAGAGTTGTTCTAGGAGTTATAAGTCCAGATATGACCATTACAGTAAGGAAAAACTCATATATCCTATATTCAGAAACAATCCCTCAAGAGTCAAAACTTATTTGTTGGCAGCATCAAAGTAAAATAATACTGAGACCTCATGGACTTGTAAAGATATGTGTGTGTGTGTGAGATAGAACATGAGAAGTATGAATAATTCAAGTGTGTCATAATATCCAATGAAGTATATATGGACAGAAAAGAAAGATTTTTTTTAATAAATTAAAATCAGTCTGATCAATCTTTGCCCTTTTTTTCTATCAGTTTGGTTACGTTTTGCTGCTGGTGTGCACTGGAGATGTGTTGCAACTGCATGCTTTGATCGAGTAAAAGCTTCTTGATATCACTCTAGTAAGAAGTAAGTAACTAGACTATTCATCATATTCTTCTTCTTCTCCACTGATTGTTATTCGTGAAAATGAGGGGATCGATGCAAACCACCCATTTCCTAGTTTTGCTGATTTTATCGTCATTATTGTTGTAGTTCTGTTCATCTTCTGTACTCATTTATGACGAGTACAGGATGTCTTTGCCTTCTCTGGTTATGTATACCTCTTAAACCATTTTGGTTTAAAGCTACTTTTCAAGTATTATAACTTGTTATTTAAAGCTATTTAGTACCTAAAAAAATTGAAAACTAAATATTCTTTCTCAAGGCTCCAGTTTGATTGGGTTTTTAGGGTTGCCTCTCTCGTTTGGCTTTGCTGTTGGTATTGACAACCAAATGTTAGCAAACTAATTAACTTGTTAATACTACTTGAAATCTTAAAATTATAACTCAAGTTGTTATTGCTTGCTCTTGTTATTGCTCTTCACAATAGTGTATGTTTTGTGCAGATAAGACCACACTTACATCCTCACTTATCACTTACACTTGTTTAGAATCTGTTGGTTTTTGAATCAGTGTATTGCTTCCAGTTTTTTCCTTCCTAAAATTGTGTTTTGTTCTTACTTTCTAAATATTGTTTTGGCTGTTGTATATTTCCGCATTTATGCCATTATTCATCACTCTACTAAGTTCCGGATTTTAGGTTCCGGATTTGTCTGACAGCACCTAGGCCTTGAATTATCCCCCGGTTCCCAGCAAATTCATCAGCTATTTAATTTTCTAGATCTGAATGATAATGCTACTCAATATTGTTGAACCGACTTCAGCTAGTCTCATACCTTCTAAACTATGTCATTTTACCTCTGTTTTTACTGTTATACAGAAATAGTTTTCAATTATCAAAGTTCTAAAAAGGCTTGAAATCGCTTTAGCTTTTCCCCATTTCGAGTTCCTCCTTCTAAAGCAAATTCACAAAAGCATAATCGAACTTTTCTAATTCTTTCTATCAATTTTGTGTATCTATTACAGGAGAGATAAAACAACAAACCGTGGTATGCTGTTCAATCTCTTCTTCTGGTTGAAGTACAACTCCACATATCAGGTATGACACATCTAGTTCCATTGTAGCCATTCTAGGAGAAACATTCACTGATGAAACTTAAAAATTGCAGCTTGCTTTGAAAATAGTTTTTGATTTTTAGCTATATCAAAGGTACCGACTTTAGTATTACAACTTTTTTTACAATTAACATTTTTTTATGGTTTTGTAATTAGTATTACAACTTTTTTTACAATTAACATTTTTTTATGAGTGTTGTTTTAGTATTACAACTTTTTTTACAATTAACATTTTTTCGTCCGTAGGTAATTTGCTTTTTTCTAGTAGTGACAGGCACATTGTTTCCATGCTCATCCTTGCTCGAATGAGTGTGTATGAACAATGTGTAAGCATCTGGTTCTGTACCGTATTTCTTAGTTTACAAAAAAACACTTGATTAAATTAGAAGCAAGCCTTTAAAAAATTTGACAGAACCTCCCCTGTTTTTTTACATTTGCCCACACATATACAATCCAATATTGCACATATCAGAATCTGATAACAATCACAACTCACATAATGCATTCAAAGTTGCATTATCATATTCACATTCACATGTATTTGCATCCAGTTTCATATACACTTACAAAACAAAAAAACTCACCAGAACCCTCTTATGCTCCTTATCGAGCGAGAACCGCATGCATGAGTAGATAGACCACCGTCAGGTGTATGCTCAGTCCTCCGGTTGCGAGAGTTAATCTCGCTGATCTTCTTACACTTCTCATTCGCCCATTCGTGTTCCCAAGCCTGCCAGATTTCATCTCTGACTTTTCTGCTCATTCTCTTAGCCTTCATCTTGTAGAGTGTGTCTGAATATCGTTTTCTGCCCAAGGTGCAGAATATCTCATAGACAACACTCTCAAGGTTAGGTTCCCAATGGAAGCGCTTCTGCATAAATTAGAAAGTGTAAGAATAACATATACAAAAAAAAGAAGTTAAATATCAAGGATGGTTAAATACCTTGAATACATTGAAGTAGAATCTATGGCCGTCCTGGCCCAAACCCTCCCAACTATAACCCTTGGAAACCACCTCGTCTCAAAGCAAGGAAGAAAAGAACGAGCAACCTTGTTTCCAGGTAGTAGCTACCTATAATTATATAATGCGTCACAAATTGACAATTAGCATAATATATATATATAATAACAAAGTTTATCTAGAATTGTTTTTTACTTACATAGTACTTACCTATCAGAGATAGTAATGACCACGCGGGGATCAACACCACCACCGTGTGAAGCGTGTGAAGCCTCTAAGCTATGCGGTGCTTCGTCAGATGGTGGTGAATCATCATGTAGTGGAGGAGTAGACTGATGTGACGGAGTACACTGATATAAGGAGTAGGCTAACGTGGAGGAGTAGGCTGCCGTGGAGGTGGAGGAGTAGGCTGCCGGCGTAAAGGTAGAGATACAGATCGACGTCTCTCAACAGACGGCTGTGAATCTGGGACAATAGAAGAATGGTGTGGGTGAGAGTCGAAATAAGGGGTCCCTAGGGGTGCTCATCCTGACAAGGAGTGCGAAGGGGGCGAATGTGTAGAACCCAACGGGGATCCATGACCAGAACCATCCACATGATCAGCTGCAGCCTGCCGAGAATCACCTGGGGAAGTAGAAGTGCTGGCCCTGCTTCTGCTTCGACCAAATGACCACCCAGATTTAAAAAAACTTCTACCACCTGCCATCACTATGAAAACCCATGCATGTCAAACTTCACGTTAAACACTTAGTAGAATAAACAGTTCACTTGATAGCTGTTTAAGAATGAATAGATGTTTTCATAGATAAAAGACTGTTCCAACAGTTCACTTGATAGCTGGGAAAAACAGGTTAAGGCATGCATACACATGATCGATTCCACTATGACATGAGGACAACTTTTTAACCAATTACTAACTTAATCAATTTTTTTTATCAATGAATCAGAAACAAAGTATTCATAAATCAGTTTATAAGATGTACAAGAAATACTTATTAAAAGGAAGAAGTGTGCAAATGTGTGTGGATCTGCTGAAGGATTTATTTGTGGTGTTCAACTCATTATTTCAAGGAAAAAGTACAGGAGGTTATGCAGAACTTCAAAGGTGCAGAAGACGTTACTATGAACAGAGGATGAAAAAAAATTAAACCTTAAGTTCATGAGCTGCAGCAAGTAACATTGCTTCAGACGTAAAAGGGGAAAACCAGAGGTATAACTATGTAGAAATCGGGTAAAATTTAGATAGATGTTCGAAGACAAGTAGCTGAAGTAATAACAACATCAAGTTGAAACATACCCTACTGAGCAAAAGAAAAAAAACTGCCGAGGTTAGTAACTATACTAATGGGAGCATAAACCAAAGGAGCATAACTTTAGTACACATGATAAGTTTGAGCAAAACTTGATCTGAGACTGAATTTAAGACCTCAGAAACCAGGTGGAAATAAAAATAAGTTGTATGTCGAAAATGTTTTTCACTAAAGAGATGCAAATCCTGAACATGCCTGTCTAAACCTCTTAAAACAGAAGCATGAAAAGAGTTGGAAGGGGTTATCAGCAACCCTTTTAATTTAGCAAAACAAAAAACGGTCTGAACATTTAACAGATTCAATTATTTAAAACAGGTATTTGCAGCAGTATGTATGAGCTTACACATGTACGAGGTATGTCATGATTTCATCATAAAATGCTTCTTTTTAAGGGCTGAAATAAAATTAGGCAACCCTCTCTCAAAAGTAATAATCAGATGCTAGAAGGAAGATTTCGAAGCAAGCCTTGTTTTGATCTTAAAACATTCCAGCTGCACCTGCAGAGACCAATGAATTTACCATTTTTAAAGCTGTTTAGTGACAAAAGATAGCAACAGTGCCTGAAATCTGTCATATCTCTAAGCAAATTTTGCCTTATAAAATACTGAACAAAATTTGATCCCCCTCTACCCACAACTCGTAACGAGTTTTAGGCAGTTCAAAACATTATAAATGAGTTTATTTTAGTGAAGCACTGGAATATAGAAACACTGTAATATACTCCTTTCTTTTTAGCCAAAGATATCAATAGAAGCATGTTGCCAGGAGTAAAGTGACAGCAAAAATAAGAGTCAAATTTAAAATGTTTACTTAACACCTGAACAACACAAAATTAGAAGAGAATATAGTGTGTAGCACTTATTTCAGTGCAATTTTTGTTAACAGCTGGAAAATCGGTAACAGAGAATCGTTATAAAATAAAGAAGACTTATATGACAGAGGGTAAAACTGTTTTTAAGAGAAGATTAATTCTTTTCATTCTAACATATATTGACTCAACTAGTCACCAACGTTTAGGCTTGTCAACTAAGCACCACCCATTAATTCTCTGCACTTAACTAGAGTTAAAACTACCTACATATACATGTATATATCCCACAGTTTTGTATAGGTTTGCGTAGTTTGTTTTCTCACGATTCTTCTTTTTCACATAGCATATAAATCAGCTTAAACTAGCCACTAATGTCTAGGCGCACATGTATTCATCATCTTCTACATACTCCCATGGTTTAATACCATACAATACATATACAAGCTTCGGTTTCATATTACAGCATAAGGATGTTTTTTTTTATAACAGGGGGTTAAATGTCATCACCTTAGTATGATCACCAGGGTTGGTACATCACGCATCAGTTTCTTTTTTCTTTTTGTTCACATTAGGCTGAAACTATGTATACTACACTTAGGATAACGATGATAGTTATTACCTCTTAATCCTTGATTTTTTTTTTGTAAAACAGCACCCAACTTTCAGTGCTTTAGGAGGGTTGCCAAGTCTTCATTTCTGGTTATCAATACAGGGAAGTCGCTAATACCACCAAAAAAATCAACAATTAACATTCATAATTACCACACATCAATACATATGTATACTAACAGTTTTTTAGTACAAATTTGTAAGAAAACCCACACAATTTAACTCAAAACTAACAAATTTTCAGATTTCCTATTTCAATTTTTGAAATTAATGAGTTAGAGATTTGAGGACTTACCTGAGAGTAGAAAACACTTGCAATAGCAGTCAGGAACTTGCTAAGGAAGATGGAAGTGTTGGATGGCCTCAAAAATGAGTGAGAAATTGCCAAAAATTGCTCCTAGGGTCGCTGGTGCGCTGCTCTCCTCACGTCTGGTTCGACAATGGAGAATTCACAATTAAGAAGACAGAGTCGGGCCGCGAAGCGGCGTTAATTTACCTATTTTTTAGCGACGGACACTTCCGTCGCTAAAAAATATCAAAACTACGTCGTTTAAGTGAGTAAAAATAACCCGCGGTCGATAACAGTGGATCAAAACGACGTCGTCCTTATAGCGATGGACATAGCTAATATTTCTTTTTTTTTAATTTTAAAAAAGATAGCGACGGACAAACCGTCGCTAGTCCATCGCTAAAACAGGCGCCCCTGCTGGAAATTTTGGCGCTAACGGACCTGCCCAAATGTCGTCGCTATTCCCTCGCCATTCCGTCGCAAAATCATCCGTTGGTAATCCGACACTATTCCGTCGCTAAATAGCAACGGATTTTAGTTCGTCGCTAATTCTGTCACTAATTACCTACTTTCTAGTAGTGAAGATGGTGGGAAATACATCTCAAGCTGGCATATTGTCACAACAATTTCATGTTGCAGATCATCGAGGGTGTCTGAGTAGGGATGGCGATGGGTCGGGTGGACCATCACCCGCACCCGTCACCCGCTTCCATCCGCTCCACCCATACCCGACCCGTCACGTATCACCCGTCACCCGCGGGTGAAACGGGTGAAACGGGTGATAAACGGGTGAATTTTTATAATACATAATCTAATAAGATAAATATAAACAATAACATCTTTGACTTGATTAACTTGCTGTCCACAAAATTATATGTTTAGACAAAAACATACTTTGTCTTTACATAATGAAAAAGGGGAATAACTCCCAAAACATCCATGGCATGAAGCATCTCATGATGCCTAGACAGCAACAAGTCAACAACACTAATGTTTAACATAATGAAAAAGGGGAACAACCTCCCAAATTATCCATCGCATCACCCACAAATCCATCTTCATTTAAATCCTTAGAACAATTAAAGAACAACTAAAGGAACTAAGGAAGGAGAGCAGTCACGCTTGCTGTTCAATTTCAATCAAATAGTTGTTGTCTAATTTGTTGCTGTCCAATTTCAATCCAAAACAATCTCGAACTTCACCTGTTTAACAAGAAAACAAGAGATCATAATCAGGTTTCCCAAGAGTGTGTTTTGTTTGTAAATGCAACTCATACTGTGTTCAGCAGTTTGAGGTATGAGTTGCATTTACAAACAAAACACATTCTGTTCAGCAGCATAACAAAACACATTACTGTGTTGCATTTACAAACAAAACACATTCTGTTCAGCAGCATAATAAAACAATTTTGAGAGTGGTTAGTTGATAATGTTTTCTTAGAAACTTAGAGAAAAAGAAGGGGATGAAGGGACATAGTCACATATACTTCAAGTAATAGTTTTAATACTATTGCTTATCGATGAAGGGGCAACAGTTTAACAATCATAATAATGTTAATTGCTGCAGTTTAACAATAGAATTCTGAAGTAACACAACCTATCGTCACATATACTTCAAAGAGATATAGGCAAACTCATTTCTAGAAATCAGATTTTTAGCAGAGAGAAAACTTAAAAACAAGTACCATCAGATCCTTCAAGTAATTCTAATACTACTATTTATTGATGAAGGTGCAGCAGTTTAACAATCAAAAATAATGTTGAATGTTGCAGTTTAACCATCATAATTTATGAAAGTTCTACTACAATAACATTGACAGCTGCAGTTTAACCATCAGAATTCAGAAGTAATGTTCTACTACAATAACATTGACTGATGCATTTTAACAATCAGAAATATGACTATTGACTACTGAGTACTGCAGTTTAGCCATCAGAATTCAGAAGTAATAGTTCTACTACAACAACATTGACTGCTGTAGTTTAACCAACATAATTCAGAAGTAACAGTTCTACTACAATAACATTGATTGATGCAGTTTACAAATCCGAAATATGACTATTGATTGTTGTAGTTTAACATATTGATGACAACATACCAAGTAAACTAACTATGAGATCATTATAAAAAAATAGAGATAGTATGCAATACCTCTTATGATAAGTTCCTCAGCTATCAAATAAAATCCATGCCATCTTCATCTTCATCTCCCTACAAAGAAAAAGGTTGAAAAATAACAAGAATTACATAAAAGTTCATTACAATAAAAAATATGGTAAAACTGATAAATGAATTAAACTAAGTACCGAATCTAAATCAATAACATCTCCCCCACAAGCATTCCCAGCACCATCTACTGTATCTTGATCTTCTAAGATTGTAGCACAAGCTTCCATAGTCTGAAGAGAAGTACCTACTTTAAAAAAATGAAAAGTACTAGTTATGAACCAGAAATAATCAAACAAGTTAATAACAGGAATGAAAGTAAGACAATAGTTTTACCCATATTTAAATCTCCAAGAACCCAATTTTGCATGCACATTAATGCTTCCATCGTACTTGCAGTAAGCCTAGAGCGATGAGGGCTGACAACTCTACCACCCGTGCTAAATGCACTCTCCGATGCAACACTAAAAGCTGGAATGGATGAAATATCCTTGGCAATCCTTTGCAATGTTGGATATTTGAGCTCGATATTCCAATATTTTAATATATCAAAAGTACCGCTCTCTGGTAAGGCAGATTCCTCCAAATAATGGTCCAATTCAGACTTCACAGTTACCTTCCTTCTCTTAGTTTTCTTCACTCTACTCCACTTATCATCCAGCTCATTACCAGCATTGTCTCCAAGAGAGCTAGTTTAAGTAGTAGTGAAAGAATTTTCCTCACTTGACACAAATCTATCCTCATACTCAGACAAGAGTTCATACAAAGTTGTTTTCACCTGCTCAATCTCCACATCAGCCCTCGCACCATATATCTCATTAAAATAAAACTCAACACACTCCAGTTTATTCCTAGGATCCAAAATAGCAGCTATAGCTAAGACCTCATTGATTGTCCTCCAGTACTTGTTAAACTTCACATGCATTTGTTTAGCCATATGTTTAATGACTTGTGTCTCACTTTGTAACCAAGAATCAATAGCAAGTTTGACTTCACAAACTTGACGGAAAAACAAATTTGAAGTGGGGTATCTTCGACCAGAGAATAACTCAGTTAATTTGTGAAACATTTTCAATTTTTCACAAACTATTGAAGCAAGTGTCCAATCTTCGTGGGTTGGGAGACTGAATTTTAGACGGGGCTTAAGCGCTTGATACTAGCAAACACATCCTTATATGGCAAAACAGTTTGAAGCATCAGAAAGGTTGAATTCCATCGAGTTTTACAGTCAGAGACAACTTCTTAGCTTCTTCACCTCTCATAGACTTAACTTTATCCTCAAACATTTCTATTCTTTTTTAGTGGCTACCCAAAAAGAGACACAGTCGCAGACCCTCTCAATCCCTTCACCAATCACAAATAACCCATCTTGCACAATCAAATTCAAAATACGTGTTGTACACCTCATGTGCAAAAATCTACCATTCAAAAGAAGTGATTCCTCACCCAATCTTGGCTTTAAAATATCTAACATAGCATCGTTAGTACTACAGTTATCAACGACAATAGAAGAGATCTTTTCAGTTATGTTGTACCCAGTCAATGTCTCTAATAGAACTTGTGCAAGTGTGTCTTTTGTATGTGGGCAAGGCACATAAGCAAACCTACATTCCAAGGGTAATGCGATTATATAATCACTATAACAATCTAAAAACAGCTAGAATATAAAGCTACATGACAAGGTTTTTTCATCTAGTCAACAAGTTTGTAATAAAGCAAAGAACTATCATATATAACATTATAGACAAAAACACACATAATGAACAATGAATATTAATAGTAAAAAATACCTCAATGTTTTGTCATGCAAAACCCATAACTGGTCAAAGTAATGTGCAGTGACAACCATGTACCCTCTCCTTTGATTTGATGCTGTCCACATGTCAGTAGTATGGCAATTCAGATGGGTTATTCTCCAACACCTTTTTCAAATTTATTTTCTCACTTGCATACATCTTCATAATGTCAGACCTTAACGTGTGTGTTTTCGTATGCATTGCATACAAGGAATTGGTGGTGTGCGGGGCACACGAGGTTTGTTTGTTTAGTGTGCATGCCATACAGTGAATTGTTTCGTATGTATGGCATACAGTGAATTGGTTTTGTGGGTTATGTTGGTACGCGGGGCGTGCGTTGTTTGGTTTGTTGTGTGTGATGTGCACTGGTATGTATGTATCTCACGAGATACCTGTTTGAAATGTTGTATGTACACCATGTGGTAGTACCTTTCTTTGTTATTTGTGATATGTATTCATATTGCTTTATAGAATGATTACATAGGGTATATCTATTATTAGATATGGAATGTGGAACAATGGAATGTTATGGACACCTCAGGGAGGTTGTCAGGGTTGGTAGAACTGATAGGAAATGATGATGCTGATGGATCACCTATATCCATATATGATTGAACTAACGCCACAACGAGATGGCTATGTGCTGTATAAGCGCAATACGATGTATGTAAATGATATATCACATAGATATACATTATGGGAATAATGGGTAGTTATACATTTATATATACTTACCTACTTGATTAAGAGACTTCGGGATGAAGTCTTTTTAAGGGGGGTGGATTGAAATACCCCAAACTTATAAAACATGGATTAAATATTTAATCAATTAATTAAGGCATAAACAAGCCTTAAAAGTCAACTGAGAACAACAGTGGTCAACATAAAACAGATGTTGCACCCTTTGACTGTTAAGGGTAAATAAACCCAATGAACTTCTTAGGACCTAAAAATTTTTCCTAAGCATATTAACACATTACTAAACATATTACAATTGTTGGGCAACACTCCAACACAAAGAAAAGCACTTTCATGCTTCAAGGTCAAAAAGGGCAAAAATGAGCTCTAGGAATACCTTAAAGGTCTAATGACCTCTAAATGATATAAAATTGAATACCATGATCAAATATCATGTAAGGAACACAACAAAACCGTTGTCAAAGAAAACCAAGCTCAGAAACACCAGGCAACACAAATGTGCGCTAAAACTCCTTAAAGCACGTTTTTTTGCGAAATTGTCTTCTAAATTGGTTTTAACTATTAAAAGGTTTAAATACCTTTAAATATAATAAATATCATATTATATGATATTAGGAATTTAATTCCATAAATTTACGAATTTTTACAAATTTAATATTAAAATATTAATAAAACCCTAAGTGGGGCCCGTTTGGGTCAACATTGACTAAGTTGTCAATGTTGACCATTGACCACGAAATGGACTACATAAAATCAGATAATTAAGTCTCTTAACGGACCAATAGACAAGAGACATGTGACAATTTAATATACTACCTTTACTTTTGCATAAAATAAGTAAAATACATACTTTACCTTATAAACAAAAAGGTGGACTTCACTTACCTTGCCCATGTGATGAGCCAGCCGAATTGGAGCCCCTCTTTCCCTTGTATTTCGTTGCTCCAAGGCTCCAAGCAAGAACAAAAAAAACAAGATGAGTCATCTTTCACTTATAAGAATAAAGTAATATATTACTTCATTTTTTATTCAAATTTGAATAAATCAAGCCCTACCTCTCTCAATCAAGGACGGCTGCCCCCTCTTGCTTTCTCCACTGATTGAACCTGCAATTATTCAACCCCAATCAGACTTGATGAGTCATCAAGTCACTTAAAACATAAAAAATGCAAAAAAAGTGTTTTAAGGAAAAACTAGGTCATTTCTCTCATTAGCTCCATTCCAAACGTGGAGCTCACTTCCAAACTCTCCCTTTGCTCTCTCTCCACCGTAGGTAAGAGTTCAAGCACCATTGATAGATCTCAAGCTCTAGGTAAGCTCCTAAGGCATAAAAATGCCCATTTTCTTCATCTTTTCCTTCCTTTTTCGATTTATCTACACTCCAACCTTTTCTATACATCTATGTAGAGTGATTTGGAGGTTAGAGGAAGTGTTGGTTTCGTACATAACCAGATCTAAGGAGGAAAGTTCAAGTCTTGACCATTTAAGGTAAAAATGTGCTTTAAGCTCATAACTTTTGATTCCCTTCAAGTTCGGCTGTGAAACTTTGGTCCTAGCCTTTTTTTTCTCTCCTTTTCATGTGGAATCAGTTGGTTAGCCATTTGGAGCAAGGGTGGCCGAGATCCAAAGGAAATACCCTCTTTTAAGGCATTTTTCCAAGGTAAAACCTAATAAAAGGGTAGCTTGTTGAGATCTAGCTATTTCCTATGTCAATATGGTGGATCTAACACCTTGTGGTGTGTTTGATTCAGGCCGAAATCATCTTGAACTCTCCTTGCATTTTTAAGGTGATTTTTGCCTTAAATCTTACATTAAATTACTTCTTATGGTTAGATCTTTCTTGGAGACTAACTAGGCCTTGTTTGCTGTTTGAAACATGCAAGAGAAGCTTTGGAAATTTTTCTAAGGCTGGCCGAATTCAAACAAGGAATTATTCAAGCAAATCAAGGTATAAACACACTTAAATGATGATTTTTATAATTTCTAAGCTTATATATAATATGGCCGAGAGTGAAATGATAAATATGGGTTATATTGACCTAGAAATGGGAAAAATGACTAAGATAAATTAAGCTAGTCATTTAAGAGATTTAATTAACATAATTGTCAAATTTAAGACATTATGTGGAAGTTTGGTAATTAAATGAATTGTGAGGTGAGGCAAAAAATTTATATGTATTTTGGGACATTTATGTGTAATTTATTTTGAGCAAATGTTTGTAATAATGCCATGTATTTTAGGCCATTTTATTTATGCATTTACAAGTTTTTATTTAAGTTTAGGTGATATTCTATTATTACCGAAAAGAAGTAGGTCTTAGATGTAATTAAATTAAATTTGGGGCTTTAGAATAATAAGGCCGAAAATTAGAGGTAAAAAGGAGTTAAAATAAAGTTTATAAGATTTTATAAAGTTTTGGGGTTAAATGGTGAATTTAGAAAGTTTGGGTACTAAACCGTAATTATAAGGAATTGGTGGTCAAGGAAATATTAAGGTGGCCAACATTGAGCATATGCTAGGTTTTGACCAAATAAATAAGTTAGATAACTTATTTAAGGTTTTATAATAGGTTATGTATTTAATGGTAATATTTTTATAACATATGTGGTGAATATGTTATTACCGAAAATTAAGGGTGTAAAATGGTATTTTAAACACCCATGGGCTATTAGGAATTTTTTGGAATTTATTTGGTGGATTTTGGAATTAAAATGAACTATATATGTGTAATATATAGTTATTATGTCATTATGACACTTTGGAGAAAAATAGATGGTGGAATGGTAAATATCAAAGTATATGGGTTAATAAGGATATTTATAACCCTTTGGTGGAATTTGGTGATTTTTAGAATTATTAAGAGAATTTATTAAGATATGTGTATAAATATGGTTTTAATGATATGGAAGAACTATATGTTATAAATAGGGCCAAATGGCAATTATAGAATAGCACAAGGCTGTTCGGAATTTACAAAAATAACCATAGGTTATACTCTTTTATAAGTTAGAAATGTTATATTAAATGGTATATATAACATGGTAAAAGAAAGGGGTGATTTTGTAAATAAAGGAAACTATGGTTTATGGAAAAGAATAAGATTTTCTTATGGTGCCTAAGAGGCAATAATAAATAGTTTTGTATAAAAACTATAGGTTATAAGTTAAAGGGAATAAAAATATCACATAGTATGATATTAGTATATGGTATAACGTTACATAATGTTATGTGGTCAAAACGGAATTTAAATAAGTTAAGGGCTATACTGAATTAATAAGAGTTGAAAGATGAATTTTAGACTAAGGTCTATGATGTTATAAATGTTATGACAATGATATGGTTTAGATGGAATTAATATAAGGAAGGGTACTCACATAAAATAATGTGACAAACTATAAATAAATGAGATTTATAAACTAAGGTGTTTATGGAATAAACCTTAGGAGTTGTAATTATACAACATAAGATGTTACATGATATTAGGATAATAATATTAATATAAGTTGTATAATATAATACAACTAATGGGAATAATCATCCAATAAAAGATGATAAAATGTAACATAAAATACAAGAGTTTATGAAACTCATGAGAATTACCTACATGGTAAAAATATATACATACACAAGAATAATGTATATAAGGTGGATAAATATATTTTGGTTGAAAACCTTATGATTTAATGGTGGTGGTTATTTGGAAAAAATATAGTTACAAACTATAAGCTATGAATTTTGCTAAGATAATGGGTAATGAAATACAAAGATTATAATGGATGATGGAAAAAAATATATAATATAGAATGCATGCATACATGCAACTATAGGTTACGTACCTAAACTAGATGTGGATAAGATTAAAAGAAATATAAGGAATTAGACTTAACAGTTGAAGTAGTTTTGACGTACGCGTTTTAAGTAACAAAGCCGACTGTTTTAGAAAAACCTGTAACAAACAACTGTAGAAAACAGGGGTGAACTGTCGGGGTTACTTATAATTCGGAAATACCGGATGTAGTTAGTCATGGAGACTGACTTATAGTTTTATTACCGTTTAGAGTATACTTCTGACAAGGACGCTTGACGAGCTAACGGACTACACGGAGCGTAGGATCTTGCTGATTCATACTCCACCGTAATACAATCAGGGTGAACGGTATGTAAAGGGGTTTGATCCGAGTTGTCCTAAGGTTGCTCCTTGGGCTCGGATTTGGTTGATATAACTTGTATGTTGTTATGGTCTCTGATTTCTCTGAGGGCTTCCTCGTTCAGACTTCTGTGTGATCTGTGATAAGATTTGTCTGAATGTGATAATATATGCATGAATTGTATATTTATAGCTGCTTATTATTTACTGTTGTTGAGTTAACAGTATCGGTTCGTATATATGAACCAATATATATAAAACGAACTAGCGGCTATGGTGCTATCTTATATGAATATAAGGAACGTAAGTAAAACGTTGTAACTAGATAATAACATATACATATTATCTGAGACTTTTGTACGGAGCATTGGCCTTTCTATACGCCGCTCTCGTATCTAACACTGGATCCCGAGTTTACAGACTCCGGATTGGACTAATGACCTTAGTCTGCTGTGTTAGAAAATTGGTAATGCGATGCGATGGTATAATTAATTAATTAATGGAATGGAAGTAAAGCCAAGAGGATGTGGCTCTTGGTGCGCGTGTGATCACAAAAACGATACCAGGATGTCCGCGTACGGGTCCGTAAGTATCAAGAAAATTTCCCGTGAGCTAGAATGGCTCGTTGGTCGGAGACTCTACCGTTGGAGTGGCTACTGCCGTGGGTGACCCGCCATAATATATGGGTAACTAGAGACATGTCGTTTTAACGAGACATTGTCACTAGGTATAACTGAACAACTAAAACAATTGAGACTTATACAGTGGCGAACAATACCATGGACGAGACTTAATACTTGTTTATTATTCTCGTTGTTTCGCTTTGTTGTTCATTGGTTATACTTGTAGTTATTTTATTGTGTGTTGATGGTTGGATGGAGCCTACAAGGCTAAGGTAAATTAAATATGAAACTGTACGCTACGGCGAATGTACATTGTACATTATATTGTTATTACTCGATACGTTCGATATATAAATGTTGTATGGAATATTAAATGAATGTTTGGATTGGATGGATGGTTAAATGTTTATGGATATTTGGATGGTTGATTATGTATATTATACATTTATGCTTCAGTTTTGATTATAACTGTAAAAGGGAAAAGCATGAAACCAATCTAATAATAAGATGGTTAAAATGACAAGTGACCATTAGGGTCCAGGCCCGGCATACTCAGCGTCTATCGCTGATACTACACCATTTCAGGTTGTTGATCTTTGTCGGAGCTGAAGAGCAGGAACAGGGTAATTGGAGATGGTGTATAGCAATGAGATGGTGTATGGTCTTATGGTAAGGTTATGTATTTTTCAGGATTGGGTAGACGCTCACTTGTCGATGTTTATGGTTTATGGACTTAGTATGATGTATAGGAGTTTCTCGTTATCACTGCGGTTAGCAGTTGGTTTATTTTGGAAGTTGGATGTAGTTTGGCTACGTTGCTCGCATGGGCGAGTAATGGCCGGTGACACCCGTGTGAGTTTTGTAATTGTTATTTATTTTTCCGCTGCGAGACGTTTTATTATTGCTACGTGAGGGATTATACGTGATTATTGAGGGGGTGTTACAAAAGTGGTATCAGAGCGGAGTACCGCTCTGATGACGAGAAAGTAGGTTAAGGCAGTGTGCTTAGGACTTGGGAAATTATGGGAAATATTTGGGAGTTACGAGACGATTCGTCTTAGAAGATATTTGTCTAGTAACGCAAATTCGTGATAGGTTAGCCTTAAGGCAGCTTAATATCTATTGGTGTGTACGGTAATTACCGAGTATTTATGTGACATACTGTACTACAGATGTCTGGGGATCTAGAGGGCGTGGTACTGGAAGAGGTGGAGGTGGTGACCCCGGCATTCCAGGAGTTGCTGAGACGGTTGCAGCCGTTCTTGCACAGCTGGGTACTCAGATAGGAGGAGCACCAGCCCACCCGCCACAGCCCAGGAAACGAACTGGCTGAAGTCAGTTGGCAGACCCGACCACCTACATATTCAGGGGAACCAGACCCCGTAGCTTTGGAGCGTTACATTGTTGAACATGAGAAGCCTATGAAGCTTTACAAGTACCTGACGACAAGAGGTCGCCATTGCTGCTTTCCATTGAAGGATGCAGCCAGCACTTGGTGGAGGTTGGTCAAGGACCGTCACCTGGCTACGCCCGACTTTGGGGCTGCCTTTGTCGAGTTATGAAGGGAAGTACTACCCAGCATCTTAAACAGAAGAAGCGCCATGAGTCCGAGACACTGACCCAAGGAGGTCTGACCGTGGATGGTACTACGCTCGATTCATTGGTCCGCTGGACTTCATCCCGGTGTGGATTACTCAGAGACCGTGAAGGTCGAGAAGTTCCGGGGAGGACTATTATTTCGCATTCAGATGACGATGGGTGCTACCCTCTACACTACCATCCAGGTGCTAACATGAAAGCCATAAAAATTCTTTACTTACTACATTACCAATGAACTTTGTGAGAACTTACCAAGGAGATTCCAAGAGTGTTATGAGGCTGCCTCGAGGACGGAGCTAATGCTCCAGACTCGGGAAGAGACTCTAAGGGCAAGAGAGAAAGAACCCTGAAGGGAGTCTGAGGGTGGAGGAGCATCTCCAGGCGGAGGCCAGAAAGGGAAAGTAAGGACTTATCCCACTCTAAATTGTTTACTATTAAATACCCCATGGAAGCTAACCCGAAACCTTGAACAGGAAATTCTTTAAAAAGAAAGGGCAGCAGGGTCACCAGGGAACAAAGGGAAAAGAGCCCGTCCTTCGGTTGACCGGCCCAGCTATAGATGCTAAGCCTCTGAGATCTGCACCTCCTAAGGGTGAGAACACCTACCTCCTAAATTAAATTGTAATCTTAACCTTTATACCATCAGATTTTAACTTAAACTTAAATACTACCATCAGGCACCGGACAGCCCCAGCGCCATTTTTACTGTAAGCGTTGAGGGAAGGACCATCCTGGGTCGACTGCGAAGGCCGCAAAGTCGAGTGTCGGTGCTGCCACAAAGAGGGCCATAGGGAATTCGAATGCTGGATGAACCCTGAGAGCCGTAATTATAGGCCACCAAAGAATACTCAGAAGACCTCAGCTGGAGGATCTGGAGTACCACGAGGCGGTCAGGATGGCCAGACATCTGCTGATGCTAGAGCCTATAAAGGCAAGGGAGTAGATAGGGCATGAGTACCCTAACTCCATGAGACCGCTGGTGGAAGACTTTGCTTACTTGCTATGTACTTATCTTGAATGTTAGAAGGAGTTATATTATAGGTATGTGGGAGTGTGTCATTGACCACTCGCCTTTTGTGTAAGATTTTGGGATTAGTTGTGTGTACTCAGTACCAATAAGCTTTAAACCTTGACGGGTATATATATATGAACAGGATGTTTAAGCTTACATTATCATGTGGCTATGCACTATGACGCAGAGTCAATGAGACCGGGAATTACTGAACCAGAATTTCCACCTGCATGGCGCACTTGCTATTGCAAGCGCTATGACAAGAAAAACACTGAAATTTCCATCTGCCTTGCGCACTTGACAGAGCAAGTGCAGCAATAGCAACAACAACTGCAAATGCAACTGCAATAACTACTACTTTCTAGTCTTTAATTATATGTAAAAAAAAAAACTGTTTTTCAAACTTTTTCATTCAAACCTGGAGATTAGAAACCTATGCAATTTTGGAAGGACCGATAGTCCAACCACTGCAACTGGATACATTATACAGCCACTATGACTGTAAAAAGAAAAAAACACACCAGTTTAAACGTTCGAGGAAGTTTCAGTCAGGGCTATTAGCCAAATACCATCAGAGTATACTTGCATTTAATGCTAATCACTACTAGTGATACATGTTTAGTCCTTATGGACAAGCATACCCTTTGTAGATGCACCACCGTCAGTAAGGATGGTTGGGAAGTAAAGAGCCAAGTTGCTCAAACTATCATGCAATCTGCAATGCACCCAATTACATGGATGAGGGGACATATATGAATTATGGATGAGATATGATTAGAACAAAAAAAAAAGACAGGGAGAAAAAAAAAATTGTGTGGTACTCAATGAGATCAAAAAAAGAGGAGAAACGAGTTTGCTAATATAACATGCACTTTACTTTCCCCGAGTTGAATAATACCAGTCTATGACATGAATTACCACTGATGCCACCAGGGCAATAACATGAACTGTTAGACAAAAAAAAACAAAGAGAAGAAGAACACAAAAAAAAAAAGAAAAAGAAGAGAAGGAAAAAAAAGAGATATCCATCAAAGAGAGGTTGACAAAAGAATACTTCACAACAACCGTGTGACAGACATTACCAGTTTACTAAACGAGATATGGGACGACCGCACTCCGTTAGAAGCATGTGGGCCTGACAGACTTATTTTTAAGTTAGTCGGGTAAGTAGTAATGTATCAGTACGGTACCCCATGCAAGTAGACAAGTAGTGTTAGGAACACGAGAAGTAGTCAACTCCATTCTACGGACAGTAAGACGGATTACCTCGAAGATGGACGAGAAGAGCCGCAGTTAAACCAACGGGCTAAAGAAATCAAGAACCTTCAACAGAGAACAGTAGACAGTATACAGAGAAGACAGGGAAACAGTACAAGGACAGGAACCCAAAAAAAAAACAGGACAACCCGTTATGGACGAATAATATGTAGAATCCTCATAAGGATCGAGTAAATTCTTACAATCCAGAGGAAATCTACCAGATGATATGGATATAAACGCGTGACTACGCAAGGAGAAAAGATAAAGCTATATGATAACAGATACCTTGCTTTAGGAACAGTGGATTTGGAATGCACCACTCACAGGATAATTCGCACATCTTATCTGTTTGACTCACGAGATATTAGCTGTTGAACGTTTACGCCTCTGCACTCTGTATGACTGAGTGTTTTGGTATTGCACTTGTGCAGTTATTAATCTAGTGGGAATGCAGAAAGATAAAGTGGTATCAGCAAGAGTGTGTAAAAAAAAAGAAGTACAACAGTGTATTACTCCGAAACAAAACCACCAGGAGACATGGATGACAAACATCATCTTGTGGACATTTAGGCTGGTACGTCTTAGTATTACAAAGACAAGTGCAAAGAGCACTAAGTACTAACAATGGCCAATGTCATAGTATACCTCAACTGAATATCAGTGAGAAAAGGCACACGCATGTATGCTAGTGATCCAAACAAGTGGATTCACAGCAATGGAAAAAAAAACAGAAAGGCAAATTGAGCCGGTGTTCATGGGTCTGCACCTCATACGGAGCGAGTGGGCCCATAAGAATAAACTTGGGAGAGAGCACAAATAGATCAGTGCCTCACCCTTTATGTATTGTGAAGCCCAGAAGGGCTAGAGTCGTACCCGTCTCTCTGATATGAGGATAATCCACGAGTTGGAGAACTCTTTGAGAGCCAAGTATCCAGCGCTCCTTGTTGAGCGGCTGTTGTATACTTGTGGGGTACGGGGGCGTAACCCTTTTTAAGGGGTGTAGAGCCTCTTGGCAGTGCACATGTGTGTTTTCGTATGCATTGCATACAAGGAATTGGTGGTGTGCGGGGCACACGAGGTTTGTTTGTTTAGTGTGCATGCCATACAGTGAATTGTTTCGTATGTATGACATACAGTGAATTGGTTTTGTTAGTTATGGTTGGTCCGCGGGGCGTGCGTTGTTTGGTTTGTTGTGTGTGATGTGCACTGGTATGTATGTATCTCACGAGATACCTGTTTGAAATGTTGTATGTACACCATGTGTGTAGTACCTTTCTTATGTTATTTGTGATATGTATTCATATTGCTTTATAGAATGATTACATAGGGTATATCTATTATTAGATATGGAATGTGGAACAATGGAATGTTATGGACACCTCAGGGAGGTTGTCAGGGTTGGTAGAACTGATAGGAAATGATGATGCTGATGGATCACCTATATCCATATATGATTGAACTAACGCCACAACGAGATGGCTATGTGCTGTATAAGCGCAATACGATGTATGTAAATGATATATCACATAGATATACATTATGGGAATAATGGGTAGTTATACATTTATATATACTTACCTACTTGATTAAGAGACTTCGGGACGAAGTCTTTTTAAGGGGGGTAGATTGAAATACCCCAAACTTATAAAACATGGATTAAATATTTAATCACATTAATTAAGGCCTAAACATGCCTTAAAAGTCAACTGAGAACAACAGTGGTCAACATAAAACAAGATGTTGCACCCTTTGACTGTTAAGGGTAAATAAATACCCAAATGAACTTCTTAGGACCTAAAAATTTGTCCTAATCATATTAACACATTACTAAACATATTACAATTGTTGGGCAACACTCCAACACAAAGAAAAAGCACTTTCATGCTTCAAGGTCAAAAAGGGCAAAAATGAGCTCTAGGAATACCTTAAAGGTCTAATGACCTCTAAATGATATAAAATTGAATACCATGATCAAATATCATGTAAGGAACACAACAAAACCGTTGTCAAAGAAAACCAAGCTCAGAAACACCAGGCAACACAAAATGTGCGCTAAAACTCCTTAAAGCACGTTTTTTGTGAAATTGTCTTCTAAATTGGTTTTAAATGAGCTAAAAGGTTATAAATACCTTTAAATATAATAAAACATCATATTATATGATATTAGGAATTTAATTCCATAAATTTACGAATTTTTACAAATTTAATATTAAAAATTAATAAAACCCTAATGTGGGGCCCGTTTGGGTCAACATTGACTAAGTTGGTCAATGTTGACCATTGACCACGAAATGGACTACATAAAATCATATAATTAAGTCTCTTAACAGACCAAGAGACAAGAGACATGTGACAATTTAATATACTGCCTTTACTTTTGCATAAAATAAGTAAAATACATACTTTACCTTATAAAACAAAAAGGTGGACTTCACTTACCTTGCCCATGTGATGAGCCAGCCGAATTGGAGCCCCTCTTTCCCTTGTATTTCGTTGCTCCAAGGCTCCAAGCAAGAACAAAAAAAAACAAGATGAGTCATCTTTCACTTATAAGAATAAAGTAACATATTACTTCATTTTTTATTCAAATTTGAATCAATCAAGCCCTACCTCTCTCAATCAAGGATGGCTGCCCCCTCTTGCTTTATCCACTGATTGAACCTGCAATTATTCAACCCCAATCAGACTTGATGAGTCATCAAGTCACTTAAAACATAAAAAATGCCAAAAAAGTGTTTTAAGGAAAAACTAGGTCATTTCTCTCATTAGCTCCATTCCAAACGTGGAGCTCACTTCCAAACTCTCCCTTTGGCTCCTCTCCACCGTAGGTAAGAGTTCCAAGCACCATTGATGAGATCTCAAGCTCTAGGTAAGCTCCTAAGGCATAAAAATGCCCATTTTCTTCATCTTTCTTCCTTCCTTTTTCGATTTATCTACACTCCAACCTTTTCTATACATCTATGTAGAGTGATTCGGAGTTTAGAGGAAGTGTTGGTTTCGTACATAACCAATCTAAGGAGGAACAGTTCAAGTCTTGACCATTTAAGGTAAAATGTGCTTTAGCTCATAACTTTTGATTCCCTTCAAGTTCGGCGTGAAAACTTTGGTCCTAGCCTTATTTTCTTCTCCTTTTCATGTGGAATCAGTTGGTTAGCCATTTGGAGCAAGGGTGGCCGAGATCCAAAGGAAATACCCTCTTTTAAGGCATTTTTCCAAGGAAAAACCTAATAACAGGGAAGCTGTTGAGATCAGCTATTTCCTATGTCAATATGGTGGATCTAACACCTTGTGGTTGTTTGATTCCGGCCGAAATCATCTTGAACTCTCCTTGCATTTTTAAGGTGATTTTTGCCTTAAATCTTACATTAAATTACTATCTTATGGTTAGATCTTTCTTGGAGACTAACTAGGCTTGTTTGCTGTTTGAAACATGCAGAGAAGCTTTGGAAATTTATCTAAGGCTGGCCGAATTCAAACAAGGAATTATTCAAGCAAATCAAGGTATAAACACCTTAAATCTATGATTTTTATAATTTCTAAGCTTATATATAAATATGCCGAGAGTGAAATGAAATATGGGTTATATTGACCTAGAAATGGGAAAAAAATTACTAAGATAAATTAAGCTAGTCATTTAAGAGATTTAATTACATAATGTCAATTTAAGACATTATGTGGAAGTTTGGTAATTAAATGAAAGTTGTGAGGTGAGGCCAAAAATTTATGTATTTTGGGACATTTATGTGTAATTTATTTTGTGAGCAAATGTTTGTAATAAGGCCATGTATTTTAGGCCATTTTATTATGCATTTACAAGTTTTTATTTAAGTTTAGGTGATATTCTATTATTACCGAAAAGAAGTGGGTCTTAGATGTAATTAAATTAAATTTGGGGCTTTAGAATAATAAGGCCGAAAATTAGAGGTAAAAAGGAGTTAAAATAAGTTTATATAAGATTTTATAAAGTTTTGGGGTTAAATTGTGAATTTTAGAAAGTTTGGGTACTAAACCGTAATTATAAGGAATTGGTGGTCAAGGAAATATTAAGGTGGCCAACATTGAGCATATGCTAGGTTTTGACCAAATAAATAAGTTAGATAACTTATTTAAGGTTTTATAATAGGTTATGTATTTAATGGTAATATTTTTATAACATATGTGGTGAATATGTTATTACCGAAATTAAGGGTGTAAATGGTATTTTAAAACACCCATGGGCTATTAGGAATTTTTTTGGAATTTATTTGGTGGATTTTGGAATTAAAATGAACTAATATGTGTAATATAGTTATTATGTCATTATGACACTTTGGAGAAAAAATAGATGGTGGAATGGTAATATCAAAAGTATATGGGTTAATAAGGATATTTATAACCCTTTGGTGGAATTTGGTGATTTTTAGAATTATTAAGAGAATTTATTAAGATATGTGTATAAAATATGGTTTTAATGATATGGAAGAACTATAATGTTATAAATAGGGCCAAATGGCAATTATAGAATAGCACAAGGGCTGTTCGGAATTTACAAAAAATAACCATAGGTTATACTCTTTTATAAGTTAGAAATGTTATATTAAATGGTATATATAACATGGTAAAAGAAAGGGGTGATTTTGTAAATAAAGGAAACTATGGTTTTATGGAAAAGAATAAGATTTTCTTATGGTGCCTAAGAGGCAATAATAAATAGTTTTGTATAAAAACTATAGGTTATAAGTTAAAGGGAATAAAAATATCACATAGTATGATATTAGTATATGGTTGATAAGCGAGAAATACATCTACTTTTAGGGCTTTAATTCTTCCTATTTTTATAGCAATTTATGTAGTATTTCTCACTTATCATATGATTTTCCTAGATTTATGTTTTGATATGAATTGATATATTTTATGTGTTAAATGTAGGAAAAAGCTATATAAATGGATAGATAATCTCATAAGCTTTCCAACGCAACAAACGGGGATCAAATCGGAGTCAGAACGAAGATTTTAGAGCCGAAATATGTTATGTCCGAGCTTGTTAATACCTTTGAAGCCCGGATCAACACTCAAAATATACTCTTCGGGTGAAAACAGCACATGGTCCGGGACTTAACACTTGCCCAAGGCCCGGACCATCAAGAAAATGTCCTCTCGGGTAAAAATTCAAGGTGGTCCGGGACTTCACCCATGGACCAAGTCCCGGACCATTTAATTCTGTACGCAACCGCCTACAAGGAAGGCGGACTCCACACCTGCAACCGCCTGTTTTTTTAGCGGACAAGAGAGTCACTACCGCCTGCTTTAGGCGCGGACGAGACACATGCCACCGCGAGCGGAAGCATAGAGACTACTACCGCATGTTAAGCAGCGGAACAAATAGGCACTACCGCCTCCTTTCGAGCGGACACGACACAAGCAACCGCCTGTTATTAGGCGGTAATACAGGCGGACGAAGCTCGCCAAACAGAATTTCTTCGCGTCTTCTTCTTCGTTCTTCGCCGCGCCGCATTCGAACTGCTACTTCATTTATTACAGACGATCGCCCACCTTAATTTCTGCACGCGTGACTCTGCAATCAATTGCTCTGCCCCATGAAATCTCTGACAGCAATTTTTCCAGATCTGCGTACCAACTGCACCGCCCCTGACTGCTCCGTTGTCTTCTTCTTATCTCTTTTCCTATAAATAAACCACGTTTCCCTCAGTATTAATGATCCTTCTTCAAATCCAAAGCTAGCTCACAGCACTCAACCCACCACACTCGTTCACCATCATTTCACATACGCTTCACCAAATTCAAAGCTCACCACGCGAGTTCACTACCATACGACCACATCAATTTCTATTCTCTCCATTTCTCCATTTTTATTTGTTTTACCACCACACCACATATCTACACCATTAATTAGTATTGTTATTAACGGACGACGTGGATACAGAGGCGGAGCTAGGATTCAGAGTCAACTTGCTAGCTGGAGTTTTCTCTACCCTTTCTCTTATTTTGTTTAAATGTTGTTATATATAGTTTTGTTTAATTAATAAACTTAAGCCCTCCCAGGTTTGGGATGCGAGCCTATTTTTATATTATGTTATGTTGAGCTTTCCACTATGATTTTATCTAAAGTGATAGTTTAATTCCAGTTATTCATCTGCTTTAATTCTCTGATCAATTATTAAAGTAATATTTGTAGTTTTCTAATCAACACGCGAGAGCTGAGATAGTAAACAAGACATAGGAATTAAACCTGATTAACAGCTAGAAGCCTGATCCGGCCTATAGGTTAATTAGTCTCAAATAGAAGCTGTTCTTTATGCGATTGGTTGTGTCCGGATTAGAGCATTAGTCTGCTGCTAGTTCTAGCAACTGGTTAGGGTTCGTTAGATTTAGTCGTCAACGAATTATTTATAGTTTCTGAGTTTATTACTTAAGTGGTAAAGATTATATTAATAAATTGATAAAATAGGTGAGCAGAACAACCCGGGATGCTTTCTCAAAAACAAAAAGATTTATAATTCCTATTTTTATATTTTGTTTTATTTTAATTTATTATTGTTTAGGTTAAGTTTTCGATTATTTCTTCTCCTTAAAAAAATGATAAAATTTGTTACTAGAAGTCTCAGTAAATTTAATCCACTGTCAGTTATCCACAGCGAGGTCCCCAAGAGTACGACAACCCCACAAATCCACTATCCCGCAAAACGATTAGGTACACTGCCTAAGTGGTAGAAGTAGTCACATATTTCTCCAACAAGTTTTTGGCGCCGTTGCCGGGGACCTCCAGCACGGTTAATTGATAGTTTTTAAATTTTTATTGGGAGTTCTATTTTTATTTACTTTTATTTTATTTTATTTTCGCTTTTTAATTTTCCTTAAAAAAAAAATTCTTGTATTTCTTATTTATTTCTCTTTCTAGTTAATTTTGTCTATTATTTTTATTTTCTGTTTCTATTTCTTTTCTACTTGGTATTTTTATTTTGTATTTATAGGATAATTACTGACAATGGAGAGCAGCCACGATGAGGTGAGAAGATTATTGATCAATTTGGAATGGACACAAATGCAAGAGGAGATATCCTCATATCAAAGATTGGTCAAAGATTATCAACCACCTCAACAATCAAATCGAGAGCCGTACTGGTGGGAAATCGACCAGGCTAATGCACAGTACAACGAAACTCAGTTGGGATATTACTACTACTTCAATCAGAACAAGCAGCAATCTACACAAGGCCAGCTGAAATTCTCCTGAGTCAGCCGAGCCACCAGAAGAAATTCCAGTGGTGACTCCAAGGAGTGAAGAGCAAACTGAGCCAGATATTCATGACACAGCAAGTTCTGATGAGGAGATAATGAACTTCTCAAGACATTTTTCTCCGACACCGAGTTGGAGCAGATGTTTGAGAATTACATTTTCCCCATCCTCATCCCCAACACAAGAGGAGCAATTAAAATTTGAAGATATTGTGTCTGAGCCGGTCAACCAGCTAGAAGATCGCTATCCTGTTGAGCCTCACCAACCGGAAGAGGAAATTTACATCCTCGAATCTGAGGAAGGAACACCACTACCACCGGTCTCTCATCAACTCCCATCCTGCCTCCATAAGCCTCAACAGCAAGAGGAGGATGTTTACATCCTCCAATTTGAGGAAGAAAAGCCAATCACACCTGGTCTCCTGTTAAAACTACGCTACCGGCAGTACCTCCTCAAACACCAGGTTTTGTGGAGTATTCATTTTCCAATTATATATGCCGAAGTAACGTTTTGTTTTGATCCAGGTGGTTTGCTTTCTATTACTAACTTCGTTATCCTGGCAAAGGTATTGTCTACTTTTATTTTTGATCCAGGATAACGAAGCGATAGTCTAGCCAAAGACTAAAACTGCGGGCAGCTTACTGGGAGGCAACCCAGTGGTTAAACTTTATTATCCTAATTATTTTTATGATTTTATTTTAATTTTAATTTTAACGAAAAAAAAGAAGTGGAAATGGAATCTGTGCTTTAACGCAACGCTTTTTAGCGTTTATTTTTGGGTAGTATGTGCAGGTGAAATCCTTATCATGGTATCTGAAGAACTCCAAGGCTGGATACTTGCTTGAACGCAAGTGTGAGGAAGGCTGCTACCCCCAGTGTTCGCACCTAAGTGTGAGGAAGGACACCTTCCTCAATCTACGATATCAGGGGAGTCTCCGTTTCTTTATTTTACATGTTTGTGTCCAGTCTAGCACGCTTAATGATTATTATTATATCAGTCCATGATTGTCCTGAATGAAAGTCTTCATGATCTGGCATATTTTGAAAGGTCTTTTCTTGATTATTTTATGACCAATGAGGACATTGCTCCTCTAAGTGTGAGGAAGTTTAGACCTTTCCCTGAAAATATGCCAGTTGCACTTAATGCCACACTCGCTTTTTGCTACTCTAAAACTGCCTACAAAAAAATGATAAAAAAATGAGATAAAATAATTGAAGAAGTGTGAAATTATGTCAAGTGACAACTGAAAGATGGTTTTATTTTTAGGAGTTTGTATAAAATTATTTTCTTTCAAAATACTCTATTTTTACTCAAAAATGATAGATCTGCTAATTGTAAAAACCAATTTAGTTTAGCTTGGGATTATGGAAATGTGGAAAGTCAAGAAAGGAAAGGATAAAGACAAGGTACTCCGCTGTTTATGAATTTTTCTAACCAAAACAGGCCTCGTCTATCCGGTTATTAAGTTCTTGGGTGCTTTAACACCTATCTACCTAAGGTCTCGTGACCTGGGATAGAAGACCCAACACCGCTACAAGGATAGAGAGAAAGTCTGGGGTACAGAAAAAATGCAATAAAAAAAAAATTATATAAATAATATGTGCTTTGTATATACAATTTGCACATCCAAAAAAAAATGTAAATATAAATTGCAATTTATATTATAAACATGAGTACGTGGTGTTGAAAGGTATTGCGGAATAAGGCATTACTTCACACCCCTTGTCATCCCGGGTTAGAGAATTGAAATTGGTTGATAATCCCAGGTTAATCTAACTTGTTTTCTGCAGTTTAGTTTTTCTATGCTTTTATTAAATTGTTCTTCTTCACTGTTTATAAAAACCTACTTCTAAAGAGCAGAATTACTCTTTCAATTGTCACTTTGTCTAAATTCCCTTCTACACTATTTAATCTTGTTCTATTGTTATGGCTTAGAGATAATTATATTCTCTATTTGCTTGAGGACAAGCAAAAGCTAAGTGTGAGGAAGTTTGATAAGCGAGAATACATCTACTTTTAGGGCTTTAATTCTTTCCTATTTTTATAGCAATTTATGTAGTATTTCTCACTCATAATGATTTTCCTAGATTTATGTTTTGATATGAATTGATATATTTTATGTGTTAAATGTAGGAAAAAGCTATATAATGGATAGATAATCTCATAAGCTTTCCAACGCAACAAACGGGGATCAAATCGGAGTCAGAACGAAGATTTAGAGCCGAAATATGTTATGTCCGAGCTGTTAATACCTTTGAAGCCCGGATCAACACTCAAAATATACTCTTCGGGTGAAAACACAGCACATGGTCCGGGACTTAACACTTGCCCAAGGCCCGGACCATCAAGAAAAATGTCCTCTCGGGTAAAAATTCAAGGTGGTCCGGGACTTCACCCATGGACCAAGTCCCGGACCATTTAATTCTGTACGCAACCGCCTACAAGGAAGGCGGACTCCACACCTGCAACCGCCTGTTTTTTAGGCGGACAAGAGAGTCACTACCGCCTGTTTTAGGCGCGGACGAGACACATGCCACCGCGAGGCGGAAGCAATAGAGACTACCGCATGTTAAGCAGGCGGAACAAATAGGCACTACCGCCTCCTTTTCGAGCGGACACGACACAAGCAACCGCCTGTTATTAGGCGGTAATACAGGCGGACGAAGCTCGCCAAACAGAATTTCTTCGCGTCTTCTTCTTCGTTCTTCGCCGGCGCCGCATTCGAACTGCTACTTCATTTATTACAGACGATCGCCCACCTTAATTTCTGCACGCGTGACTCTGCAATCAATTGCTCTGCCCCGATGAAATCTCTGACAGCAATTTTTCCAGATCTGCGTACCAACTGCATCGCCCCTGACTGCTCCGTTCTTCTTTCTTTCTCTTTTCCTATAAATAAACCACGTTTCCCTCAGTATTAATGATCCCTTCTTCAAATCCAAAGCTAGCTCACAGCACTCACCCACCACTCGCGTTCACCATCATTTCACATACGCTTCACCAAATTCAAAGCTCACCACGCGAGTTCACTACCATACGACCACATCAATTTCTATTCTCTCCATTTTCTCCATTTTTATTTGTTTTAACCACCCACACCATATTCTACCATTAATTAGTATTGTTATTACGGACGACGTGGATACAGAGACGGAGCTAGGATTCAGAGTCAACTTGCTAGCAGGAGTTTTCTCTACCCTTTCTCTTATTTTGTTAAAATGTTGTTATATATAGTTTTGTTTAATTAATAAACTTAAGCCCTCCCAGGTTTGGGATGCAAGCCTATTTTATATAATTATGTTATGTTGAGCTTTCCACTATGATTTTATCTAAAGTGATAGTTTAATTCCAGTTATTCATCTGCTTTAATTCTCTGATCAATTATTAAAGTAATATTTGTAGTTTTCTAATCAACACGCGAGAGCTGAGATAGTAAACAAGACATAGGAATTAAACCTGATTAACAGCTAGAAGCCTGATCCGGCCTATAGGTTAATTAGTCTCAAATAGAAGCTGTTCTTTATGCGATTGGTTGTGTCCGGATTAGAGCATTAGTCTGCTGCTAGTTTCTAGCAACTGGTTAGGGTTCGTTAGATTTAGTCGTCAACGAATTATTTATAGTTTCTGAGTTTATTACTTAAGTGGTAAAGATTATATTAATATAATTGATAAAATAGGTGAGCAGAACAACCGGGATGCTTTCTCAAAACAAAAGATTTATAATTCCTATTTTATTATTTTGTTTTATTTAATTTATTATTGTTTTAGGTTAAGTTTTCGATTATTTCTTCTCCTTAAAAAATGATAAAATTTGTTACTAGAAGTCTCAGTAAATTTAATCCACTGTCAGTTATCCACAGCGAGGTCCCCAAGAGTACGACAACCCCACAAATCCACTATCCCGCAAAACGATTAGGTACACTGCCTAAGTGGTAGAAGTAGTCACATATTCTCCAACAATGGTATAACGTTACATAATGTTATGTGGTCAAAACGGAATTTAAATAAAGTTAAGGGCTATACTGAGTTAATAAGAGTTTGAAAGATGAATTTTAGACTAAGGTCTATGATGTTATAAATGTTATGACAATGATATGGTTTAGATGGAATTAATATAAGGAAGGGTACTCACATAAATAATGTGACAATATAAATAAATGAGATTTATAACTAAGGTGTTTTATGGAAAACCTTAGAGTTGTAATTATACAACATAAGATGTTACATGATATTAGGATAATAATATAATATAAGTTGTATAATATAATACAACTAATGGGAATAATCATCCAATAAAAGATGATAAAATGTAACATAAAATACAAGAGTTTATGAAACTCATGAGAATTACCTACATGGTAAAAATATATACATACACAAGAAAATGTAATATAGGTGGATAAATATATTTTGGTTGAAACCTTATGATTTAATGGTGGTGGTTATTGGAAAAAAATATAGTTACAAACTATAAGCTATGAATTTTGCTAAGATAATGGGTAATGAAATACAAAGAATTATAATGGATGATGGAAAAAATATATAATATAAGAATGCATGCATACATGCAACTATAGGTTACGTACCTAAACTAGATGTGGATAAGATTAAAAGAAATATAAGGAATTAGACTTAACAGTTGAAGTAGTTTTGACGTACGCGTTTTAAGTAACAAAGCCGACTGTTTTAGAAAACCTGTAACAAGCAACTGTAGAAAACAGGGGTGAACTGTCGGGGTTACTTATAATTCGGAAATACCGGATGTAGTTAGTCATGGAGACTGAATTATAGTTTTATTACCGTTTAGAGTGTACTTCTGACAAGGACGCTTGACGAGCTAACGGACTACACGGAGCGTAGGATCTTGCTGATTCATACTCCACCGTAATACAGTCAGGGTGAACGGTATGTAAAGGGGTTTGATCCGAGTTGTCCTAAGGTTGCTCCTTGGGCTCGGATTTGGTTGATATAACTTGTATGTTGTTATGAGTCTCTGATTTTCTCTGAGGGCTTTCTCGGCTCAGACTTCTGTGTGATCTGTGATAAGATCGTTTGTCTGAATGTGATAATTAATATGCATGAATTGTATATTTATAGCTGCTTATTATTTACTGTTGTTGAGTTAACAGTATCGGTTCGTATATATGAACCAATATATATAAAACGAACTAGCGGCTATGGTGCTATCTTATATGAGATATAAGGAACGTAAGTAAAACGTTGTAGCACTAGGATAATAACATATACATATTATCTGAGACTTTTGTACGGAGCATTGGCCTTTTCTATACGCCGCTCTCGTATCTAACACTGGATCCCGAGTTTACAGACTCCGGATTGGACTAATGACCTTAGTCTGCTGTGTTAGAAAATTTGGAAATGCGATGCGATGGTATAATTAATTAATTAATGGAATGGAAGTAAAGCCAAGAGGATGTGGCTCTTGGTGCGCGCTGTGATCACAAAAACGATACCAGGATGTCCGCGTACGGGTCCGTAAGTATCAAGAAAATTTCCCGTGAGCTAGAATGGCTCGTTGGTCGGAGACTCTACCGTTGGAGTGGCTACTGCCGTGGGTGACCCGCCATAATATATGGGTAACTAGAGACATGTCGTTTTAACGAGACATTGTCACTAGGTATAACTGAACAACTAAAACAATTGAGACTTATACAGTGGCGAACAATACCATGGACGACTTAATACTTTTTATTATTCTCGTTGTTTCGCTTTGTTGTTCATTGGTTATACTTGTAGTTATTTTATTGTGTGTTGATGGTTGGATGGAGCCTACAAGGCTAAGGTAAATTAAATATGAAACTGTACGCTACGGCGAATGTACATTGTACATTATATTGTTATTACTCGATACGTTCGATATATAAATGTTGTATGGAATATTAAATGAATGTTTGGATTGGATGGATGGTTAAATGTTTCTGGATATTTGGATGGTTGATTATGTATATTATACATTATGCTTCAGTTTTGATTATAACTGTAAAAGGGAAAAGCATGAAACCAATCTAATAATAAGATGGTTAAATGACAAGTGACCATTAGGGTCCAGGCCCGGCATACTCAGCGTCTATCGCTGATACTACACCATTTCAGGTTGTTGATCTTTGTCGGAGCTGAAGAGCAGGAACAGGGTAATTGGAGATGTTGTATAGCAATGAGGATGGTGATGGTCTTATGGTAAGGTTATGTATTCAGGATTGGGTAGACCGCTCACTTGTCGATGTTTATGGTTTAGGGACTTAGTATGATGTATAGGAGTTTCTCGTTATCACTGCGGTTAGCAGTGGTTTATTTTGGAAGTTGGATGTAGTTTGGCTACGTGCTCGCATGGGCGAGTAATGGCCGGTGACACCCGTGTGAGTTTGTAATGTATTTATTTTTCCGCTGCGAGACGTTTTAATTATTGCTACGTGAGGGATTATACCGTGATTATTGAGGGGGTGTTACAAAGTTACTAGTGGCTGTTGCGCAAGATGGTAATAACAAGATTATTCCCATGGCTTTCGGCTTGGTTTCCGGGGAATCCAGGGATGACTGGAAATATTTTCTCGATCGTGTGTGTAACAAAGTTATCGGGCCACGTTGTGATGTCGCTGTAATTACTGACCGTGCCGTAACTATAATGTCAATTATGAGGGAGGATCAATACTGGCTTCCACCATACGCAGAACATTTCTTGTGTCTCCGTCACGTAGCTTCAAACTTTCAAACCAGATATGGGAACAAGGAATGGAAGAAGTTTTTGATAAACACCGGTAATTATTTGATTTATACTTTGTTTATTAACTGTAAGTTAGTAGTAATTGTTTATGACTGTTTGATTTTTATTTCTTTGTTGTTAGGTTACTCATTTAGGAAGGATATTGTTGATGAAAGATTGAGTCATTTAATATCTCTTCACCCCTCGATTGCTGCCTTCTTCAATGATCTCCCAGTTGAGAAATGGTCCCGTGCTTATGATGACGGTAGACGGTGGGGTCATACAACCACCAATCTGGTGGAATGCATGAATGGTGTGTTGAAGATGGTTCGCTTGCTGCCCGTGACAGCAATTGTGGAGAGCACACTTGTAACACCCCTACCACTAATGCTGTCATTACCGTCCAATCTTCTTATACAATCCAGACTCACGCAGCGGATACTTACATACTCAACGGTGGGTGATACAATGTCGTTAGCCACCCACGTGACTAACCAGGCTACTACTACCACTACATACAGCATCGGTCTGATGGACCGGAATATCCGAGTACTACACACTTACAGTACATACTCCAATTACCAAATCAAATACTAGAACTTCCCATTCATTACAATACTCCATAAGTTCAATACATTATAATACACCGAGTTTACTAAGATCCTTATACAAATACAACACCTCTTTCAATTTCATAGATACTCATTAAGAGTCTATCCCCTACCCATTCCTCACAAACTACTTACTTTTAAGTACAAGGGGTGTACCACTTAGTACGCTTCTACATTCTACTTCTAACTATCCAAGTGTAGCCACCGGTCGCTTACCTTGACCATATCCGCTTTGGGTACCTGCACACTAAAAACGTTCCCCCTAGGGGGTCAGCTTACGCTGAATATGATAACCGCATACCCCGCGTACTAGTGAGGGTACGCCGACCACTTGGTCGAATACATGCAGTTCATTTTATTCATACATACATGCATACATGCTTTCATACATAATACTACAATACTTTATGCAAGGAATACATACATACATTTCAATACATACAAGTAGTCCATACAAGCCAATTGATACTTACTTACCTTTCCTGAAATGCGCATACACAATACATACTCAATACATACACCATACATATTCCATACATACACAATACATGTTAGCTCCTTTTTGTCCACCCGGGTTAATCGGGTGGAGATTACTCTTTTACTCGTTACACAATACTTACGCATACATACTCATACTTTACTTACTTACTTACTCAAGTCAAGTCATCGGGACCTCCGGCCCGGGACTACTCTGTCCCACCACCGGGATTTACTTGGTTCACCAATCCAGGATGCTACCCATTTAAGGGGTTTGGGCCATGGACCAGTTTAAGAACCAGGAATCGGATCCAACCTCTTGTGTCTCCTCATCCTCACGCGTGGCCGGAGCTATATCGGACTTCTACTCATTCCAATTTACTTATTACTTACGTTAGAAGTTAGGTAGTTAGGAATTAGTAGAAGTCACACATCCAAGCCACAATAATACAATACATTGCTCATATATACATCCATACGAAATACAATACAATACACTAGTACACTACAAGGTACAAATACACTTCATCTTCATCCACATATTTCATGAATTATACAAACTAGTGTTCAAGACAATAAATATCAAGAACACATAAATCAAGCACAAGTAAGTGCAATATAGTCCGATTCATGCATTTATCTTATTTAGGTGATCAAATAAGCACACAAATCGGGGTAACCAGATTAGGATACAGGGCATGAAGAAATCATACCTTTTACTGAAATTTACTTTACCGGGTGTCTCCTTGTTCCTTGGTCCTTACTTGTTCCTCGAGTCTTATTCTCGAACCAATGACTGCATGCCAAATGGTTCAATTAATATTATGTATTACAATACATATATAATTACTACTCCTATACTTACCCGTTATCCCATTGTTTCGGTTTAACTTAATGTTCTTAAACTTACAACTTTCTTAATTACTTCTCAAACTTGTTTACACTTCTTAGGACCTTAAAAAGTCACCAAACAAGGCCTTAACAACTTCTAAAACCATTACCAATCAATCCCCCATGTTTAGAAGCCTTAAAACAATTTTTTTTTGCTCTCTGGTCCGGACCTCCCCACAGGGGCGGTCCCTAGGGGTGGTCCGAGACAGAAATGAATCCGTCCAGCAGAATTCGACTGGACCTCCCCACAGGGGCGGTCCACAACAGACCCTGTTTTAAAAGTGTTTTTCTACTCATTTTGGACTCCAAATTCACCCCAATCTTTTCCCACTTATTCCACAATCTTTCCACATGTTTCCTACATGTTTAAACACCTTAAAACATGCACTAAACCTCTCCAAATCATTGGTTAAACCCTTACTCCAATTCTTGCTCAAATTCACAAACATCAATTCTTACATTTTGCACTGTGCACACTAGTGCACTTCTAACTTTCTCTTGCTAGTTTCCTACCTCCTACCAACTCACTTAATAACCATTCCAAATCCTTTATTTCCATTTGCAATAACTATACTCAAGTTCTTCATTCATTTCCAAGGTTATGCACACCAACTTTCTTCATAAAATTCAAGGTACTAATACACTGTTTTGCTACAGATTTTTGTTCCCACTTCTACCATTCAATACTCCCTCTATCAATACCATTCCTAGCATCCTAGTTGCATTACCTTCCACTCAAGTTCTCGCCATTATCTAGCTCCATTCAAAATCTGTTACAACATGGTTAATCACTCACAACTTCTACCAAAACACACCTAGTTATTGTCTAGGTTGTTCCCTCTCCTTACACATCTAAGTCCTCTAATTTCCATACAAATTTGGGCATAGTTTCCCCTAAAATTCTCACTTTGCCCACATACCATTTCAGCTAAAAATTCATTCCCAATCTCCATATCGATTCACACATCATTACTCACACTACAACACACAAATTTTCCTGCACATATACATACATTACCCATGGTTTTCCCAAGCCTTTAAACAACATTTACAAGCTTCAAAACAGCTACATTACCTTACTCATCATACTTCAACATACCTACTACTCATAACCTCATTCATTACTCATTTCAAGTACTTAAAATCTGTTACAATACCATACACCAAAACTAGCTCAAGGTAAGGGCATTTACCTTGTTCTTTCTAGCTTCTCTTTCTTTCTCCTTTCTTCTTTCCTTCTTCATTCCTTTACTTTCCTCTCTTCTTGACCAACCGGTTATGGGGGCTCAATGTTCTAATGCTACAACCCATTATACATACACACAACTACTTAGGAAACAATCTTTACTAACCTAGGGTTTATGCTTGTTTAAGGTTTAAATTGAAGCATTACCTTCCAATGGATAGATGGAGTGGTGGACAGCAACCAAAGCAAGATTCCAACACCCAAAATGAAGCCAAAATCGGCTGGAATACAAGGCACCAAACAAGGGTTTAGTTTGATTTTTTTTTTGCCAACAAGGGCTAGAAAAGATGAGTTTTCAAGATTATTTTTACCTCACAATGACAAGGAGATGAAGGTGCTTCTAATGGTGGTCTTCAAGCTCCAAATGCAGCACCCCATGAAGATGAAAATAGGTGTTTTCGATTTTTGAAAGGAGGAAGATGTTCTCCTTGGTGAGAGGATTCCAATGGTACAAGTTTTGTAATTTTTGGAGAAGATTTGAGTAGTTAACAAGAGGAGAGAAGTGGGTTGTTGAATGGGATTCTCAAAATCGCCATTGTTGGCTTGTTTGAGGAAGAAGAGAAATTAGATAGTGAGGAGGGGGGTGCAGTACGCAGAGCATGTGAGAAATGAGGGAGTAGGAGAGAGAATGAATAAAGTAAGTTTTATTTGTTTTTGCTTTACTTTATTGTGTTGTCCTTTAGCAAATTAGGAATAATTAAAATAAGAGAGGGGGAGTAGCAGCCGGCTCACACACAGCCTCACATGGGGTTTTAAAATTTTATTTGCAATAGTGGACACACTAGTTTGGTTTATTTATGCTTTCACCCCACAACTTCCTGTTTTTGACAGTTTTTACTATTTTCTCGTTTTATTGATTTTATTGGTTCTAGACCTTCATTAATGTTTATTAATGACTATTTGGTTGATAAAAATTATTACAAGTCTATTTGACCCGCTTAAAGTCGCGGTTTTGGGTTTTCTCGAAAAACGTGCGCTAAAGTCCTATTAGCGTTTTAATACATTATTTGGATCCGTTTTCTTCGGAAGTTGTTCCCATATATTATTTAGGCCTTATTAAGCCTTAGGAACCCACATAATACTCTAACCGAGGTCTCGTACCTCCTATGAGTATATAACGCTTATTTAGCGTTTTTCGCTTTTTAAGCGTTTCTTCATTTCTTTTGGATTTATTTTTCCTTACCAATGTTATTTAGGCACTATTAGGCCCTTAAATACATATTAAAATAATCTTAATCCCTATATTTAAGTTCGGGGTATTTCAATCTACCCCCTTAAGGAACTTTGCCCTCAAAGTTGTTCAAAGTTTATAGGATTACTATACTTACTCATTCATACATGTCTAATGCCAAAGCCATACATTCCTCCTCCTTACAATTTCCAAATCCATTACTCACGGTCTCTACATTCCATACCATACAAATGTACTATAATTTCTCCAATCCATATTACTACCAACCATTGGTTCCACATTACCTGGTTTATACATACATACAGTGCAAAGCTATCCCCAAAGCAATGCAATACACATTACAATCCCACAGGCACTCAGGTCCTCTAGACACAGGACTCCTCTATGTCCCGCTGCCCTTGGAATAATACAATATGATATACTAACACCGTCCTCCGGTATAAGCTTCTAACAAATCCTTCATCTCCAGGCTAAGAGAAATTCTTTCGCAACTACTACTTAGAAATTCTCTAAAACACACAACTCCAAATTCCAATTTATTTTCATCACTTCTACCCTATGCGTGATTCTTGTGACCACTTGAGGGGAGCTTCAAGAATCATTCGACCCTGATGTGATCAGCATCAGTGTTGAACTATCTTTCCACTCCAATTTGTGTTCGGTTTCCCTTGATCTGATCAGGATCAAGTTCGACTTCCCACATCAGTTTCACACAATCAAATAATTCAATTATGGGAAAATTACATCCCCCACCCATGACGTTTGATGAAATTACACCCCCCACCCACGAGGTTTCAAAAATTACTTTGCCCACCCATGTGGTTTCGTTTATTTTACATCCAACAACTTTTCTAATATTTGATCAACTTAAAAGATGCTTAAATGTTATCCAAAATTGATAAAACTTTACATGGATGATGCTAAGGTGTTATATTTTTGTCCAATACCAAATCCAAAGTTTTTAAAGCTCGTATATGACCCGTGGGACCCATTGAAAACACGTTGACATGTCACATGTTTCATTGGGTCCCACGGATCACATATGAGCTTAAAAACTTTAGATTTCACGCTAGACCAAAATATCACCTTAGCATCATCCATATAAAGTTTCATCAATTTTGGACAACATTTAAGCATCTTTTAAGTTGATCAAATATTAGAAAAGTTGCGATGATGTAAAACAAAGGAAACCACATGGGTGGGCAAAGTAATTTTTGAAACCTCATGGGTGGGGTGTGTAATTTCACCAAATGTCATGGGTGGGGGATGTAATTTTCCCTTCAATTATTTCCATTTTCTATCTTTTTACTCTTTCTAGTCATAATTACAAATTCATACAACTCCCAAGGATGGAATTCAGTCCATCGATCATCCTCAATCTACTCCCAAATACTTTACTTCGAGATCCAATGCCTAAGTGCTCATTCCATCAACTTCCACTACTTTCATCCATTACCACTCTTCATCATCTCAACTACTCTAGCTAAAGAATACAATATCTACTGAATCCGGTCGTCCTCAATTTACTTACAATAATATACCTAGGAATACACTACTCTTAATCAATTGGTACTACTTCTTTAAGGGCTACAATACTTGTGGAACTCCGTCCACTACTCATTACTCTTCTTTACTAATACTCTTACACTAGGGTTACAAGACAGGTATACTCGTCCTATGGTATTGCCTCTCTTGTGCCTAATTACCACAATTACAATATGAATGGATACGTATGTTTATTTAACATAATACCAATCATCAAATCAATTCTCATTTGTGCTATGCACATTATAGTTTATGTGTTTTATTCATAAAATTCACATTATGCGGTTTTCGCTCTACCCCCCTTAAAAGGGATTACGCCCACGTAATCTACCATATGTTATTATTATTAAACATTGGTTTACTCAATTTGGGCAATCTGAAGCGTTTTAGCTTTTTTTTTTACGGTTTATTACATAATATACCCTTGTCAAAGGGACCTAATCATAACGATGGTCTAGTCTTTGCACCAAGGATTCCTATATGAGTTTATTTAACTCATAATTAATTCGGTTTCAGCCTATTAGGCTTCAAGGCATTAATAGCCATTCTACTATACTTACTAGGAATATTATCTCCTAGCTAGGGCCCACTAGCTTCTGCTGTGCGACCCTGATAACTTGGGTTACTTACCCTTCGTGTTATTCTTAATATGCTATACATCACCTTTTTATCCATTTATTATGGGAATAAGGTTTACTAAACAAATACGGTATTATTTTACCGTGTTTGAACTCAATGAGTTGTAGGTTTATAACCAGCTCTCTGGCAATCTAGTATACATACTATTTGTACTTCCACGATCATTCGCTAGGCTCCTCCGACTTATTGTCGGGCGAGGTTAAGTCACTACTTAGTTGTA